>JAEAOA010001560.1:2342132-2489632 GCA_016746295.1 Potamilus streckersoni | reverse complement strand
GACAGTGCAAAATCATTTTCTATTCAGGCTCCTACATTACATTGGCTGAACTGTATATATTATTTCTTATTATCTGACGTAGTCCAACAATATTCTGGCGTCGGTGAAGCGATCAGATACACTAATAAAATATAAGGACCATTAATTTTTTTGTCCAATAAAATTACAACTTTGTACGTCTTATTATTGAAATACAAGGTGCAATTTGTGTACTGCTTAAAGGTCTTTAGTTAAGGTATAATTTAAACATTCAATTATGTATTTTCATACTGCATCACATTGTGTTTTCGTTTAATTGCTTTTGACATTTTATTCTTTCAATCTATCCTTTATTGATTTTTGTTTTCATTTTCATAGCTATTTTCTTCGACACAAACGATCGGTCAGTTAGTATCTGTTTATTAATAAATTGATTTTCTTAGTAACTGGAATAAAACAGCTGACATATTCTGCATTATAACAGGAATATGTAATAAAAAAGTGTAAATGGAACTTTAATAAATTTTAGTCACTGATTTTACATTCAAATGGAAGAATTCTGCAGTAATAAACATTTTATTGGTACATTTTATCCAGTCATACCAATCAAAAATGTCATCTCAATGACGATCTATATATAATCTTTTCTCTTATTGACAAAAATATCAGATTTTTGCTTATAGTGACGCGAAAATTAACCAAGTGCCTACTGTGTTTATGTGATTTGTATTTGTAACGTAGCTTTCTCAATTTTTATGTCATATCGCAACAATGTCTTCAGTGTAGCTGTTTGAAAATATGTCTAGCACTTGGTCATTATGATGTCCCACCCAGTCACATTATCCTGACACAAGGCCGAACTGTATTAACAAATAACCTCTTAATGCTTAGCTCTATGCGAAGCAAATGTTAGTAACCTTTTTATAAGTCTTTAGTATAACTTACAAGCATTAGTTTAGACCTCATGCAAGATAGAAACCCAATATATGACAGTGATGTAAAAGGAGAACAATACTGCTATTATGTAAGGAATGTAATGTTAAATCCAGGAACTCTCTGACTGATGTCAAGGTCCACTTGGATAAAACTTGCGAATGCTATCCTCTGTCATATCATATAATCTGAAGATGGTGTCATCAATTTAATGATAGTTGCATATCCATGGAAGATGATCCAGTTTCTGAAAGACGGTCGTGTGCGATTATGTGAGAAGAACGTGAATGGAACAATTGATGAAAAGTGTCAATACACAGTGGAAGATTAGAAATATATTATCGAAGAAAATATTTTGTCAGATGATTTTAATACATTGACCAACCATTATTGACTCAGAAAGGTTCTGCTAGCGTTTGCTGATGGCGGATTTAAAATAAATTCGGGCTAGAGGATTTTGAATAAAATTGTCACTGGTGCTAAAGCAAGGATATATTTGTTTAATACAGACTCAATAAAAATAATATATTTTGGGTTGGAAAAATAGTACTTACCATAAATCGCTGGACGAATTCGAACTGTTAGAAGAGTTTTATATGGACTATTTTTCTACACAAAAGGTCCTGTCATCCAGATATATGTGATTGTCTCTGCTAGTGTTTATGGACTTTTGTATGTCTCCAACGTCTTCCCAAACGTTGTATCGAGCCATCTGTCTATGTATCCGGGGTATCAACGTATAAAACCCACTTTCGTGACAGATTTCCTAAATGACCACAATATCATGAACTCTGCGACATCCTCGATACAGGCTATCTTAGGTCATCTTGTTGGCTGAATCTCACTATCGAAGTTTCGGTCAAAGATAAACGATTTGAAATCTGCCGTGTGTTTCAATGTGCGGATTTCGAATGTGTATTTAATATAAGAAAACGCGATTTAAAAATGCCTAATAGTAATTGCTATGATTAGACATAAAATTGTACCGATGTGGAATGGGTTTACACGGAGACGACGCAAGGGCCTACGATTAACCAAGTACTTTGCAACGCAGAACACTATTTAGAACATTTTTTAAAAGTCAACAAACCCGTTGTATATTTCGCTCTTTCATACAATCTGGTGCAGTTAATGGTCTCTTAGTGTGAAATTCTTTTGCACCTATTACATACAAGATAATTACAAAACCCCATTTATTGTTTCGGATAATATTCAAAACAGAAGCTGAGTAAAGTCACATTAAATAAACGTAACTTTGAAAACATGCCGAGCATAATATTGTTCCGTCTGCGCATTACAAATCTCGTCCAAAAGATGATTAAATTACCTCTGGTAGGGAAATACTAGTTTAACATTAAAAATATTTTAGACATTTATATCTAATCTATTTAGTTTGCATGGAATATGCCACAGATAAACTGATATAGTGTGTTATCATATAAACTCGGTAACTGTGTATTCTCTTTGTTGATAAGCTAGATCTTTATTGTCTTATACGTTTGTTTGACTTACTACTATTTGTTATCTGTTAGTTCTCTCTCTCTTTCTCTCTCTCTCCTGCAAGACAGTTTTAGAAAATCATCTTGGGATGATTTCATTAAGGAAATGTCTCCATGAACCACAAGATACTATTTCCAAATATTCCAAAGATTGAATCGACCTTTATTGACAACACTGCTGCCATCTCGTGTGTGGGAATAATATCTTCATTGTAGTCTGATACAAGTGTGTCTACTGTTGCTTCTAGATTGACCGACAACAAAATCCTTTCAAATCTATATTAGTTAAAATTACTATTTATTATTTGTTGATGGCAGACTCCAATTGATAATCTAGACATTGTGAAATTAGGTTATGACATATATTTGTGCCTACATGAAACTTAAGAGTATCATCATTTACATAACTGTCTGAGAATAAAGTTATACATTTCCATAGTAATAAAGCATTTCACGATATGATCTATTGCGTGATATAGGCAGTCGGAAGACGTGGTTAATATGCTTGGACGAGTTTATTACGTAGTTTCTTTCATCCATGTTTTCTACGTCTATCACAATATATATATATATATATATATATATATATATATATATATATATATATATATATATATATATATATATATATATCGTTGTTCAGAAATGAATATCACGAAAGGTAAATTTCATTTAAGATGTCATATTATTTTTGTCGTGAGTTTAACTGAGACCTTCTCATTAGTTTTGCAGTACTGTACACATAGCTCCTGTGAGTTTCCAGCAATATAAACAATTACCTTTCAAGACTATCAACAGTCATTTGCAGTCTGTAAATCACTTATCCGTTTGGCATAGCACTGTACGAGAAGACGAAATTTTGTAATGGAAAATATGACATTTGTTCTTGTCATCAGTCAAATGATCCAAACGAATTCACAGATAGAGGATTTTGTGATCTAAAATGAATAGAATGTAATAATTTATTGTTTAGTTTTAGTTTGCTATTACAGTACAAATGTCACAATCTTGCAGTATTGTATTACTCATTAGATATATGTGTAATTTAACTACTAAAAAATCTCAATACAGACTAATTAATTGAAAACACTCCCACCCAACAATTGATGATGATTGGTAAAAAAAGAGATATTTCAAATGTCATCATATTGAACACATTATGAATACGAGGAAATGTATTTAATTGTTTTAATATAATTAAGCCAAAATGTAATACTTTGAAGCTATGGACTGAAAGTATATTTTTAACATATGTGTTCAAGACGTCTTTTTCAACTCATTTTAGTTTTCAAATGTACGATGAAGCTGCTGACATTGACTCCAATAAAGTACAAGGGACATAATTAATCGTTTGTTTGTCTTCATTTTGGGTGTCGGTTTTATATTTTGCTATATCCCATTACATTTCTGAATGTGGTCATATAAAATAGAACTCTTCATACGTCTAGAAGAACATTTGAAATGGAACAAATGCATTCACTCATTTTGTTGCAATGTTAGTGTGCATAATATGTTTACTCTTTATATGGTGATATATAAAGCAGGTCTTTGTGTAGATTTAACACTAACATAAAAATATGTGTCGAAATAGTTTTCCCGTTCCTATTGAATGCTCAGAAGGATGGAAATCGGTATATGTGCAATACCAGACGTGAGTAATCATTTGAAGAATATTTTGTATGTAATTTAAGAATATTATATTTGGGCTATGCCCATTGTTGTTACTATTGGTATTATTAGGTTGCTATTGTTTATTACTCTCCGGATACACCACACACTCAGACCGTGAGTTATTATATTTAAAAGTTTGTCAATACATTGCTGGATGACAATAATTTAACAGAGAAACTACTGAGAAGTAAGAAATTTCTTTCCGATACAATAAGTACAAAATATGACTGTTGTTGTTGGCATCAGTCCGTCTTCGAGAGACGATGGTGTAGCTCCCTGACTTGGTGCCTTATCTGCACCGTCGCGAGTGGCTGAACAGTCCGACCCTTGCGTGACAATCTTTGTTGCACTCTGCAGGTGAAGATTGATTCTTGATGAGGCTGTCGTTGTTTCGCCTTCCTATTGGCTCTTTTTGTAGCGAAGTTTGCTATTATCCCTTCCTAGGCAATGCCTTGTCTCACAGCAAGTCACCACTCGTAGCGGTTGTTAGCACAGCTCTCCCAGTTGTTGACGCTAATGTTGACCGTTTTCATGTCCTTCTTGCAGACGTCTTTGTATCGCAGAAGTGGCCGTCCAGTCGGTCGTGTGCCTTCTGATAGCTTGCTGTATAACAGGTCCTTGGGAATGCGGCCTGTGTACAATCTTCTGACGTGGCCGAGCCATCTAAGGCTCCTCTTGCTGAGGATGGTGAACATGCTATTCATGCTGGCCCGTTCCAGAACCTCCGTGATGGGTACTTTGTCCTGCCACTGGATGCGCAGAATGCGCCGCAGGCATCTCAGATGGAAGCTATTGAGTTTCCTTTCGTGGCTCGTGTAGGTGGTCCATGCCTCGCTACTGTAGAGGAGTTGCTGAGCACTCATGCCTGTTAGACACTCAGGTGTGTCTTCTCAGTGAGGTTGAAATTGTTCCAGAACCTCTGGTTCAGTCTTACCATAACTGCTGCTGACTTAACGATCCTGTCGTTCACCTCAGCATCAATGGAGAGCGAGCTGGAGATGGTGGACCCAAGGTATGTAAAGTTCGCAACAACTTCAAGGTTGTACCCATCAATGGTGATCGTTGGAGGGGTGTCTACATCCTGAGCCATGACATTTGTCTTCTTCAAACTGATGGTCAGTCCGAACTCTTTACCGGCGTGGGAGAGGCAACATGTCAGCTGCTGAAGACCTTCTTCCGTATGTGATGTCAAAGCTGAATCGTCAGCAAAGAGCAATTCAAGGATGAGAACCTCTGTGACTTTGGTCTTTGCACGGAGACGTTTGATGTTGAACAGTTTGCCATTTGCCCTGGTGTGAATGTAAACTCCCTCGCTGAAGTCTTTGAAGGCGTACTGGAGGAGCACGGAGAAGAAGATGGTAAAAAGGATTGGTGCAAGGACACAACCCTGCTTTACTCCACTGCTGACTGGGAAGGCCTCTGATGTTGGGCCGTTGAAGCACACTGTGCATTGAATGTTCTGGTGAAACGATGTGATGACAGAGGTGTAATCGAGGGAGGCAGCCGACCTTCTTTAGGAGTTTGAAGAGTCCTCTCCGGCTGACTAGGTCAAACGCCTTTGTCAAGTCTATGAAGGCAATGTAGAGGGGCACTTGCTGCTCATGACACTTCTCCTGCAGTTTACTTAGGGAGAAGATCATATCTACAGTTGACCGGCCAGCTCGGAAGCCACACTGGGATTGTGGGTAGATACATACGGTAGGCTAGGGTCTGCAAGCGTACCAGTGCGAAAGCTTTTCCGACGATACTGAGGAGGGAGATGCCCCGGTAGTTGTTACAGTCGCTGCGGTCTCCTTTGTTCTTGTACAAATTGATGATGTTGGCATCACGCATGTCTTGGGGTATGTGTCCCTGTTCCCAACAGAGGCAGAGGAGTTCGTGCAAGGGCTGGAGTAGTGCCGTTTTCCCGTTCTTGAGGATTTCAGGTCGGATGCGGTCGCTCCCATGGGCCTTCCCACAAGCGAGACAGTCGATGGCTTTACTTAGCTCTTACATGGAGGGCGGAGTGTCTAGTTCATCCATGATTGGCAGGTATGGGATGGCGTTCAGGGCAGTATTGGTGACGACGGTTTGAGTTGCATACAGTTCGTGATAGTGTTCAACCCAGCGCTGCAGCTGTTTCCCTGATCTGATATGATTACTCCCGTCTTGGACTTGAGAGGGGGGGGGCGGTCTTGAGAGATGGGGGACCTGTCGCCTTCTTGATGCCCTCGTAATATCTCTTGCATATCCTGTGTCAGCAGCTGTGTGTATGCTAGTGCAAAGATTCAGCCAATAGGTGCTGACGCAGTGGCGGACAGTCCGCTGAGCAATTTTCCAAAACAATAAGCACAAAATATGACTAGTTAAAACAAATTAACAATTTTTGCCACTTTATTATTAAGAAAGAGATGTAAGTTTAATTGCATTGGTAGGTTTCTTTACAAACAAATATAGAATATTTACATGAAATGCAACAAAATAATAAAAAGATTAACAAGCTTATAAAATATGTTGGTGTCAGAATTTAGAGTGAGAATAACATCAAAATTGCAAATAATAATATCTCATCAGAAGTTTATCAAAACATTAATATAAATATATAAATTGGACTGAAATTTCAACTTGATTTTATCCGTAGTACATTTGAAATGAAAGTCAATGCAAAACCTGAGTGTGAATGGAACCCTGAACTAATGTCTCGTTGTACTATGCCTCTATATAACATATCCAAGAAGTTGATCGCAGCCTTTATAAGCTGTTACATGAACTTTAACCGAAAACAATCATCCATATTTATATATAATTTTGATGACCTGACACATTGAAGAGAAAGAAGATGTTAGTTTGTTTCAATTTGATACCTGGTAATGGGAAAACAACTAGTTTCTTACGGAGCATACTTATTCTTCTGGTAATAGTATTGAATAACGTACATATCCTCTAGAAAATAACAAAACCTTAGCACAACGTCCTGATGCATAAGCTCTAGTTTGTATATGATAACACTTGGCAATGATGATACAATTTGTCAGAGATAATATCTTAATGTTAGTTGGTAAATTCAGTTTGGAAGTATAGAAGGTGCGTTTACTATTAAGGTAGAATTCACAAGAAACTTAAAATGAATTGTTACTAACTGGGAAGATAACGAGAGGGAGAGTTAGTAGACCATGTCGAATCGCCGCATAAAAACATACTACCCTAGTCAGAATGAGCATTACAAGGCAATATTTGAAAAGCGTACTAAAAGAGAACGAAAACCAGAACAGATACACATATACACAAAACAGTTATGGAAATATGTTCACTTTTAGTCTCTCTATCTTCAATATGCAATGCTAGTGAAATAAATTAACGAAAATGATTAAGATATATTTAATATCAATCTTGACGTCAGCTGGATTTATCAATAGGCAAGGCAGAGGATTGTAAGGTCTCTGGATTTCCGTTTTAGTTAGATACGTATTTCTTATTTTAAAATATGAATAATGCAATCTGTATCCTTCACAATGTGCTATGACCTCTTTACAGGAGGTACTATGTGCTCATTGTTTTATATGTTGTACGGGGATTTTATTGTCAAAGAGTAAATTTGGTAACTGTTAATTCCTAAAAAATAGCTTCAATATTAAACATTGAATTTACACGGCACATTTGATATTTGCTAGAATCATGTATATCTAAAATATGTGTTTGACCTTTGCTTCTTATTGTAGATTGTAGTTTTAGATAATAGTCATTTTAAATCAAGAAGTATACATAACTTAATTTTGTCCACAACTGTAGTCTCTCAATAGGCGTTGGTTTAAGCGTAGACTATTTTTAGAAACAGTTTAGTTTACAATTAGATTGGAATGTTCCACCTAAATGAGTCACATCTAAGACTGGTGAAAGGTGCATGAATAAGGAATTGTAAATATAAAATTCATTCGTATTTTAGATCGGTCCAGTTGTTCTGAGATTTTTCTGTTGTGTTAAGATCCATGTCAGGAGGAATTTTTGATTTAAATTTATCATTAGAATGTCTAAGTGCTTAATGCGTTTGCATTATGAAATTATTTACGAATTATTGAGAGCTCATTCGAAGTCATTATGGATTGCATTATTTTGGTATATCAAGACTTTCTTGTCAAATGGAACTCATTTTTGTACATCAAGACTTTCATGTCGAATGGAACTTATTTGGTACATCAAGACTTTCACGTCGAATGGAACTCATTTTTGTACAACAAGACTTGCATGTCGAATGGAACTCATTTGGAGAATTTTTTGCTATTGAATTGCGATAAAATATTTTGGATTTCATTCACAATGCCGAGTCTTGAGAATTTTATTTTCACTTTTTATTGCAAAGAAAAGTTGTTTCTTGAATTTTTTAAACTTGATGGTATCGCTTCTTTCTGTTACATACTTTAAGATAGAGTCGTATATCTCCGTAATAGTTTAATGAAACAGAAAGATATACTTTTTTGTTACCAAACAACAGATGCAATAAAGAAGGAGTAAGGTAATGAATGCAATTTTTTCACACACACAGATATATATATATATATATATATATATATATATATATATATATATATATATATATATATATATATATATATATATATATATATATATATATATATATATATATATGTTAGATAATTATAATTCGTACTCTACAGAGTTTCGAACCCAGGTCCGCGAGGAAATTGTACCCATCGCCTGCCTGCAGACTCCAGCCCATATCCCGTCACGTCGCCAAAAGTGATGGCACTGAATCGGTGTTATATCAACAGTGTGTAGAATACTCACGCTCTTGAGGACCTAGTGATTAATTCTCATATATGTGCAAACTCTTTCCAGATTCCTATTAAAGAAATCAAGATATATAGGATTATTATTACAAATTTATATATATATATATATATATATATATATATATATATATATATATATATATATATATATATATATATATATAATGAATCGATGTTCTTAAATAAGTAAATTAAATCAGTGAAAATCAGTATGCTCTGCAATATTCAACAAATAATGTATGTGGCAAAAGTACAACGTAAAAATGAAAAAATAACTTACGATATTGCGAATTATGTTCCAAAATAATCGTAGAATTACTGACACAAGCTCTTGAAATAAAAGTTCCGATTAAACTTTAGTATAGATCCAAATTAAGTTCAAGCCTGGAGGTGTTGATTTTCCTATGTAGCATTTTTCATGATGTTTTACCAACAATGTTTTTTTGAAACACAAGAATGTAATTCTAGGTCTGAAATTACTGTATATTAGACAGAATGTCTCTGTCCAGGAATACTGTTTTACAAGAGCCCTCTGTATTTCAAGAGAAAACAACAACTGCATTAAAAAATCTGAAAAACATTTGCAGACTAAATGAACTGCTTTACACAAAAATGATAGCAAAATAATGATTCTTAAAGCATAAATGAATACTCTTTCCATACATACATACATACATACATACATACATACATACATACATACATACATACATACATACATACATACATACATACATACATACATACATACATACATACATACATACATACATACATACATACATACATACATACATACATACATGCATACTAGCCTGCCTGCCTACCTACCTACCTACCTACCTACCTACCTACCTACCTACCTACCTACATACATACATACATACATACATACATACATACATACATACATACATACATACATACATACATACATACATACATACATACATACATACATACATACATACATACATACATACATACATACATACATACATACATATACAATATAATACCACCAGTTATTTCCTTTATCATTAGGTATGACCAAAATTCAATTCAGTATCATTTACTGCCACACTTGGCTGCATTGTCAGCTGAATGTTGTTTGGTGTGGCTTTTTTATATTTTACTGGAAGCGAAATATGAGGTAAGCTCATGGGTGACACAAAAACTGGTGCAATTTATATACTAGTTTAATTTTCTGCCATCGTATTAAAGCAAAAGTTGATTTGGTTTAACAGAATCGTTCTTGTGCGACACATCATGAATAGCGGGAAATGAATGTCGAGTGTCAACTCTTTCAACTTTTGCTCATAAAAAATTGATCGGGATTACCTTATGTAATTATCGTGCAAAGAATGTTCCTTAATTTATACTATTCCCATGCACAAAAATATAAGCTACAGTGGTAGGCAGTTAATTCCGAAGGTCGTCACCAGGAAATGTCAATTTTGGTTGAGGGATGGGGGAGATAATGTGCCAAATGCTTCATAAATCTATGATTTCATTTTACATACTGACATGGTTCTAATTTTACGACAATATTCAAAATATATGAAACATACACTATTTGAGATTAACAAAATACTATTATATTATAATGTCTCTAAGGAGTGATAGCTTGATCCAAAAATTTTAACCTGAGATATTTTCACTTTAACTACTGTTGTCATTTTTCAGAGTCAAAGCTTGACATTATCGTGAATTATCCGTATCTAATTTTCCTACCCCATGAACATTCTCAATGTATACTAAGGTCCGTAGATCAATTATCCCAAGAATAAAAATTCATTTAATGTAGTGAGTGTTCTACGACATCTTGATCGGAAATCCGCCGTTTCTAGTCAGTCATAACCTTTAGTAACTAAGGAGTGTATAATAATTGACCTTTCAGGGAATGGAGAATGATCCACCATTAAATACATTATACCATTTTCTTGATGGATTGACATTTATTTCCTTGTTATTCTTTATATATTCTGTACGAAAACTGCACAGTTTACTCACCGGGCTCTTTCAGTACTGTTTGACTAGCTAAAACATTTATATTAATGGTATAGGATCACAAAGAGCTGTGTATAAGATTATTTTGTTAATTGACCGCCACAGCGAGCGGTTAGTTATTGGTGGACTAGTTTATAAGGCCAAACGAAAGATATAACCATTTGATATGCTAAAAGTAAATAATATAGAATTCATTGAATTAATCACTCCAATATAGCTAAAAATGGATCTCATTGACAACCAGCAGCTAGACGTGATCTCTAAAAAGTGCATTAATTGAGACTGGAAAACATCTCCGGAAACCTCAACCTGTCGAGATTTTAAGAACTTATTATCTTAAAAGATATCAGTCTTTAGTTAGATCTTTGAGTAACATAATAATAACAGTTTCTTTTTAGAACGCTATAACTACTTCAGTGATTGCCAAAATGAACGAAGATGGATAGTTGGTTTTCTATTTACAGTAACTGTTAGGGAATTTATTATTATTGTCACTTAAAGCAAATTATACATAATTGTTTTTAAAGACATGTATCTCTTTTAAGATATATCTATACCTGCTAAATCGATGATAATGCTGCTATATATTATCCAAATTTCATCGTAAGTTGCTGAATGGAAGAAGGTGGAAATGCGTATTGATGATTTAAATATGTGTACGATTTTAATAGACATACGAGTGTAATATGCATACCGTTAGCAGACTACGATAGTTCGAAATATATATGGCATTACTATAATAAAATTGGCACAAATGATTCAGTCCCTAAAACACACTCTTAAATGTATGCTTCATATGGTATCTTATGCTTTCATTTTACTAGTTTAGCCTGACCACCGTTCCCAAATTCTTATGGTAAACATACATTTTCAACCTGATCGTTCTACTGTTTCTCTTTTGATCTATTTCTAAAGCTCAACCAATCAATTATTCAAAGAATCTTTAATTATATTGTTTTAGGTTTTCATTATAAATATCATATGAACTGCTTTGCAGTTGCTAAAGAGTTTCTAAGATTTCGTTTCCACTCATATTCAAAGATGGTATAACGTACTTTAATTATGTATTTACCTTAATATGTTTCCTGTACCTTTACTTCGAAATAGCTCATGGGCACAAATCGATATTGTTAGGTGATACCTGTTCAGGAAAGATTAAATTTGCTTAATGTTGCTTAATTTCTGCATTATACAAGAACAACAGGAAAATATTCGGCCATATTGTTTATATTTCTATAAGTTCTTTGATCATTTTAGAACTGGCAGAGCATATTTCAGTCATGCAGAAGTCACAATAATCTAAAATATGAAATAAATCATTCCCTGCTCTTTTTTTATTCAGAAATTATATGTTACGACCACACCCCATAATGCACTTGTCTGTTGCTTTTTAAAATGAAATCCTATTACGTTCTGTAAATTGCAATTAAGACGATTAGTTTCAATATACTTCTTTATTAACTTTTTTTATTAAATATTTTTGTCTATATTACAATCCAATATCTAACGGCAGAGAAAGTTACGATACATATTATTGTGGTAAAAGGTCAAATGTATACTGAGTTCATTTGTCGAAATAAAAAAAGTTTAATACTGCTTTTCACGTGGTATTGAAGAGAAAACTCGTTAACAGAAGTTGAATAAGTAGGTTAGTAATTCTTAAAGTGATATTTTATTTTTTCAGTTGTTGTTTTTTTTGACATTTAAATATTTTGTATATCATAAATGTTTATGCCATTGGTTGATAAAATGTAGGCGAACACCTTGTGCAATGGATTTTCTTTAATATTAAGTATTTTCAATAATTTCGCGTGATGTGTGGATTGGCATATGTGATGTATCGAATTTTGAAAATCTTAGAAGCTTTGTTTAAAGGAATTGTATCAAAGTCAATTTAATTGAAGTAGAAAGGGCTAGAGATAGTTAGATGATTATTTTTCATTTCATCTCTGAACATCAAAAGGGAATTCGTTCTAGCCGAAGTAACATGACCGAGCCAGATGCTATGGTACAAGAGAATGACAGGAGACCTTTCCCCAAAATCGACAGGGTTAAAGGCGGCATCTGGCTATAGATGATAGCTCAAAGTAAATGATTTATTACGGCATGAGTAGTTGTTTAGGTTTCTTGTCAATCCAAAAATTCTACGAACAGGTTTAGGAAATAGGCTATTCCGATTGGTTAATATGGATTTATGGGCGTAACTCGGTAAGAAATTAAAGGTTTCACTTTAGGCAAATTCTTTAGTCTCTTCGATCTTTCGTAAGGAAAGTTAGTACGACTCCGAAATTCGTAAAAAGTACGTTTTTCGTATTGAGTAAGGGGCCGGATAGTTCTCTCAGGAGACGGCCTATACGTGAGGTTCGTGGAAACATAAAGAAATGGCAAAAAGGTACGCAATCTTAGTTTCCCGATTTTGATATGTTATTTCATTTATTGATCTATTTTGCAAATGTATTCTTGATATGATATATGTATGTATGATTTCATTTTGCAGGATTTTAGTGAAATGCTAGTCATGACATTTTATTCTTTGATTTCCTAATTATCAATTCATTTGGAGAATTGGCACGAGTGAATGTAATTAAAATTTCATTAGATTATTTGAAAAGATTGCATGTAATTGAATCGTTAATACATAGGAGTGATTACGAATTTTCATGAATGATTTAAGAAATGATGGGTAATGTTTCATAGTTTATGGATTAACTCTGTTTAGAATGAGTATGACCTAACATTACATGTATACCATATACTAGTTTGTAATATTTAATTGATCACTTAAGTGTATATCTATATGCTAGTTTGTAATATTTAATTGATCACTTAAGTGTATATCTTTATGATAGTTTGTAATATTTAATTGGTCGAGTAAACTATTTTAAAATAGTTAGATCTGGAGGTCTAAGCCATATGTAACTTAACAGAGCAAGAAGTCGAGTGGGGTTCATACGGCTGAGTTGTATTTAATTGACCATCCCTAACGTGACCCGAATTAAGGTAAGAACAAGCATCGACCGTTTATGTAAACATAACAGTTAGCTAACAGAAGTTACTGCGGCAGAATTTATGCCTTTTGTTTCTGAGCCGAATTAACGTAAAATACAGATATACTTGGGAATGTGACCTATTGTCTATTGCGAGACATTTTTATTTATTGAAGGAAACAGCTTTCCTGGACACGGAATTCCTGAACAATCATAGGACGGGAACACATTCTACGCAGAAATCTAGTCCAGAGACGTTTGTTAAGTCAGAGTTAGACGGACAAGAGTCCAAGACGAAAACTAGACAAAGATCGACAAACAGGGACGAACGGAAGGCTTGATGTCTGCATAAATTAGGTGATGAAGTCTCTCATCGTTACACTCAAAGGTCACATCTCTTTGGCAATGAGGATAGCAATTTAACGTGAAAGTAATTTTATATTTAAAGGAATTTGTATTGTCTTTTTTATTTGAGTACATGTTAGTACCATTTTTCCTTCTTTGTAACTAAGTCATTGATTTCTTTTCATTTTAAATTCTGTTTATAAACTGATTAAATTTTATATTTGTTCATTGAAAGGGGGCTCGTAGTGTTTATTTCTTCAATATACTTGTTCAGTGGTCTGCATTCTTCTTTCTATCTATCCACACTGGGAAAATCACACCGCGGAGGTCATTCCCTAGCAACGAACCGTATTGAAAGAGGTTGGTGTGTTTTACACGCCGCCAATCTGTCACAGCATACAAGAAAAACTTTTTCTTCCATAAATACACCTTTCGTCTTATTATATATGCTCAAAATTGCTGTAAGACACAGACTAATTCAATCTCGTATTGTCACCATTCAAGATACATTGGTTACGTCATTTTGTTTGATAATACTATCTGAGAAAGGCAAGCTGAAGAGTACACAGTTGCTTAAATAAGTTTTGTTTGAAAGTCTTGTGAAGCCATCATTGAGAATAATTACTGTAAAATATACTTTGCAAGTTTTATAACGAAGGAAACCCTTATAAATTGATTCCGTACTAGTTTTCATTCAAATAAAACTAAACAGTGCTCAGTTAGTTTTCAATTACATAAAGCTCAGCAGTTCTCATTGTTCGGTGCATATGTGTAGGTCATACAATATTAGATGGTTAGATGACAATTTGAGATAATTTTGAACCATACACAAGATTATTATTATATTTTTTAACACCATAACAGGCTAAACAAACCAAAATTTCTAGAATATTTTCAGTGCTAAATCATTTACTAGTCAGGTTGCTACAATTAATTGGCTGAATGGTACATACTTCTTAATATTTGATGTTGTCCATCAATATTCTGGCGTAGGTGAACCGATTAGAAACAAATAAAATATAAAGGCCATTCATTTTCCTTTGTCCTAAAGGATGACAACTTTGTACGTCTTATTATTGAAGTACAAAGTGCTATTTTGTACTGCTAAAAGGACTTTTGTTAGAGTAAAAATGAAGCATTCCATTGTTTTGTATTTTTTTACACTGTATCACATTATATTTTCGTTTGATGTTGACATTTATATCCTCTCTAGCAACTGGTTATTCATTTTTATTTTTATTTCCATAGCTATTTCCTTCGACACAAACGATTCGTAAGTTAATGTTTATTAATAAATTGCTTTCTATTGTAATTGAAATTATAGGCCTGACCTTTTTATTATGACAGTTTTAGGTAGCAAAAAAGGGACAAACGAACTTTTATTAATTTTAGTCATTGATTTTTCATCTAAGTGGAAGAATTCTACAGTAATAAACATTTATATATTTGGTACATATCATCCAGGCCTGACAGTCAAATATGTCCTCTCAGTGACGCAACTATATAAAAACTTTACCCTCATTAACAAAGTTATTTCAAATTTATGCTCTTAGTGACACGAACGCCAAATGCCATAGTGGTATTATTAGAGCCTTGTGTGATTTGTGTGATTTGTGTGTGATTTGTATTTTCAAAGTAGCTTTCGCAATTTTTCAGTTATATCGCTACGTAGTGTGGCTGTTTTTAGTGATGTCTAGCACTGGGTCATCATGATGTCCCACTGTTATCAGTAGAATTTTACTCCCAATGCTTGTATACAATTCTAGCTGTTAGTAGTGTCAGTTAGCCAGAATATTAATTCCAACATTCTGGATATTTGATATCAGAGACCGGCAACAGGTTCCCTCCTGTTTGTTTATCTTTCTATGGCTAACTGAGCCTGAACCAGTTTGTGCCCTGGATGAAGGCACACATGTTAAATTAATTAAAATCTCTTATCTCTCACCCTTACTAAAACAAGAATAGAGTGGGAGAGCAGGCAGCGTTATAGTGGGCTTGGTACTGTAAGCAAAACTGGTATTTTGGCTATTAATTTTCTTTTACATACAAGTTGTAGGACCCTTACTTGGTGTTTTTGTGTCCTTTGAACATGCGAATGTAACATCCACCCAGTCACATAATCCTGACACCAGGCCTACCAGTCCTAACAATACGCTCTTAGTGCTGTGCGCCAAGCAAAACAGCTATTAGAACCTCTTTTTTATCAGTCTTTGGTATAACTTAATATCCTTTGGTTCGAATCTGCGACCTTCTCTTTTATCCGAGGTGGACGTTCTAATCATCAGGGACCCGGAGCTGTGCACCTGCGTGATAGAAACGTCTGATTTATATAATTGTAGCTCCTAAAACATGCCGACCACAATATTGTTCCGTCTGCGCATTACAAATTTTGTCCTAAAGATATAGGAATTACAGCTGATGAGGAAATATTACTTTTATTTTAAAAACTTTTTGAGACATTTATATCTAATCTAATTATTTTGTACGGAATATGCCACATATGTGGGTGTATAATTTATTAGAACATAAAGACGGAAACAGGTTTTTCTCTTTGTTGATATGAATGGGTTTGTATTGTCTTACACGTGTCTATTTCACTTAGTACTAATTTGGTGTCTGTTAGGTCTCTCTTTCTCTCTCTCTTTATATATATATATATATATATATATATATATATATATATATATATATATATATATATATATATATATATATATATATATATATATATTTATTCTGGAAGACAGTTTTAGAAAATCATTTTGGGACGATATCATTAAGGATGTGTCTCCGTGAACCACAAAATATATTTTCCAAATGTTCCACATATTAAATTTAACTTTATTGACAACACTGCTGCCATTTCGTTTGTGAGAAAGAATTCTCTTCACTCTAGCCTGATACAAGCGTGTATGCTTTTGTTTCTAGATCGACCGACACAAAATCCTTTCAAAACAATTATAATCTAAATTATAGACTATTATCAGTTGATTGCATGTACAGAATGTATGGAGACTTCATTTCGCAATGAAGATATGGTGAAATTAGGCTATGACATATTCGTGTTGACATGCAACAACAGCGTATCATCGTTTGCATAGCTGTCAGTGAATAAGTATTTACATTTCCATATATTATTTCACCATATGATCATTAGTGTGATATGGGTAGTCGGAATGTTAAGATGCTTGGTAGAGTTTATTACCTGGTTTCTTTCATCAACAGTTTCTAAGTTTATGATGATAAATATTTATGTTCTGAAAAAATATTAAGAAATGTGAATTTCTTTTAACATGTCCTATCATTTGTCATGAGTTGAAGTGAAAACTACTCGTTAATCTTGCAATCCTGTAACCATAACTCCTGTGATTTTCCAGCAATATTAACCACTGCCTTTGAAGACTATCAACAGTTATTTGCAGACTGTAAATTAAATCTTGAAAAGGAAACTGTAAAGGAAAGTGTATATTTTTATTAACATTCGAATGATCCAAAGGACTTCACATATAGAGGCTTTGGTGAATTACAATTAATGTAATAAGTTTTTGATTATTGTTATGGTGCTATTAAAGTACAAATTTAACAACCTTGCAGAATTGTACTGCTTTCAAGATATATGTGTAGTTTAACTAATGAAAAACCTCATTACAGACTTATGGAACAAAGACACTCCCACTGAACAATTGACGATGATGGTTACAAAAGAGAAATTTTAAAAATAATCATATTGAACAACTTAAGACTGCGGGGGAAAATAATTGGGATGAAAATGTACCTCTTAGAAACAATGGAACTAAATGAATATTTTATTATATGTGGTTAAGATATCTTTTTAACTCTATAGTCAATCTAGGTTTCAAATGAACGATGAAGCTGCTGACATCAACTCCAATAAAGTACAAGGAACATAATTAGTCATTCGTTTGTCTCAACGTTTGATGTCGGTTTTATATTTTACTATATCCCATTATATTTCTGCATGTGGTCATATCAAATAAAATTTTCATAAGTCTAGATGAAAATTTTTAATTGAACAAATGGATTCATTCTGAAAATAATTTCGACAGCTATTTGAGGATCAGTGTCACGAAAGAAATTCCCCAAGAGAAAAAATATTGTCCAAGGATATAGTTTGATTAAACCGTAGACAAATATTGAAAATGAAAGAGGAAATACAATTTCAGTCAAATAAAATTCATGTCGTTGTAATGTTAGTGTGCATGACACGTTTACCATTTAAATGAAGATATATTAAGCAGGTTTTAGTATCAGCGTGTGTTCTTTTATACATCTAACACTAATATGAAAACATTTGTAGAAATAGCTTTCCTGTTTTAATTGAATGCTCAAAAGGACGGAATTCTGTACATGTGTAATGTTATATGTGGTAGAGTAATGAGTTTTGCTAATCGTTTAATAAGTATTTTGCGTGTAATTTAGAAATATATTTGGGCTTTCCCATTGCTGTTAATATTAGCATTATTAAGTTGCTATTTTATATCACTCTACGGTTACAACATACACTCGGACTTTGAGCTATTATATTTAAAATTATGTCAATAAATTGCTTTATGACATTAAATTAACAGAGAAACTGATGTAATGGCGGTGGCAAAAATTGCTGTTCCTGGCTTGTATGTGTCGTACATAACCCTTTGTGCCAATTAACAATGCATTTAGCCCCTGCGTGTATTCTATATCTAAAAAGGAACTGATATATAGAGTTTCCAACAGTCAAACTTTGTTAATGAAATCTGATAACGATATTCATTGTCCCTTTACTATTCCATGTTACTCTATTTAATTCAACATTCACTCATTGGGATATAAAATAGATGGAAAAAATGTCACGATGTATTGTTTCAGTGATTATTATTATTATTATTATTATTATTATTATTATTATTATTATTATTATTATTATTATTATTATTATTATTATTATTATTATTATTAATTGCTCTTGAATTTGTTATTTTTGATATTCATTATATGCTACGGACAATATTATTTTGTACTTAATCTAATCCAAAATCAAGTTCACAGTGTTCCTGACTAGAGACACTGAGATTGTTCTTATTTTGTAAACAAATAGTACATAACAAATACATTTTCTCTATGAATGTGGGTTTAATAGTAGGATAATTATTCGAGACAACAGTCCTCTTTATGCATGTCAGCACATTCAGCGTCTGATTTTATTTCAAATACCACAAAGGTTTAGTTTGAATGTTGAATATAATAGATTATTACTTCTGTGTGTGAGTGTGTGTGTGTGTGAGAGAGAGAGAGAGAGAGAGAGAGAGAGAGAGAGAGAGAGAGAGAGAGAGAGAGAGAGAGAGAGAGAGAGAGAGAGAGAGGGAGGGTAGGACTTAGAAAGTGGGAAACATAATCAGCAATTCATCATCACGTTATGTCTTATGAACGAATCTGTTCATGTAACTAATTTATTTTGTGTAAAAATAACATAACTTTTCCTGGTTTTCTCCTTTCTATACAAAATGTAATACATGAAGATTTTCAGCTGATGGAGGAAAGATATCCTGGAAAAAATTTAAAGATTATGATCAGGTTAGTATATGATCTAAAACATTAAATGTGCTCTGATCAAAGAAACTACACAGTAAGTGTTAAGAAAATGATGATATCACGGTCACATAGATGTTTAGTCTGTTCACAATCGATCGAACTATTTTATCAATAGTCATTTTGATGTTATACTTCTTATTACAGAAGAACGCCATATGGTATAATCTGATAAGGTAAACAACGAAAGTGCAATTCAGACAGGAACTGTACTTTCCCAAAAGTTTGTTATTGCCTATCATAAGTTCACGACTATTATCTTGTATTGTTATAAATCTTATCAGATATGCAACTCATATTAAAAACTCAACGAAATACGATAAATTTATATTTCATTATCAATGCGTTCGGAACTTAGTGTCCTTTTAGGCTCTATGTTTGTCTCTGTCTGTCTCTCTGTCTCTTGTTAGCAATCTCTTTATCCATCGTTTTGTGGAAGGAGATACATTCCTACATCTTAATCTTTCTCTTATTTGAGGAATGTAGTTGTTAATGCAATTAGTTCAATAAGACCGAAGCAGTATTCCACATGACAAGCAACTTAGAAATAGTGTTTTATCGCTCGAAAGGTATATTAGGAAAGAAGTGTATTTAATTGGTCTGATTTCAAGGCATTTGTAAATCACAGGCTGTAGATAATTTCCAAAGCAATGTATTTATATACTCATTAAAACCAGTTGAAATGGATAGGTAAAAGATCCCATGTTACCTTTGCTATTAAATAATATTTACGATAAACATATGTTGGGTATTTAGATATACCTTAGGTACTTAGATATTAATAGATGAAAGAAGGCAAACAAACAAATGCTTTACATGATCGGTAATGTGATAAGTATTTTGACGGTTTGTTTCATACGGTTAATTGTGTAATTTTTAAACAACATTTATTGTTCAAATTTCAATACATTTGCTGTGCATTTCATTATCTTATATAATCCACATCGTGGAATCCAAATCCGTTTCTTATATATTATTTTCAACTCGAAAGATATATAACATCGTTCAGAAATATGAAGACAACACGTCTAATATTCCTAAAAAGACAATATGATGTCAATCTGACATAGCTAGTTACTTAAGAAACAATGAATAAATGATACAAAAAACTTAACTGTAAAATGCCATATATTTACAAAGTAAATATTTTCCTTACATTATCTGTAGTGTCGATAAAAAGTAGGAATGAACAATTTATTCATGTCTTCAATTTCCATAATACAAATATAGAGCATATACCGACATTAAATCCATTAACATCTATAATTTCACAAACTATAGACAATTGCATAATATAAATTGGTTTCTGCAACACTAAGCACAAAATATGACTAGTTAAAACACCAATTAACCATTTTTGCCACTAACTTATTATGAAAGAGCTGCCATTTTCTTTAGATGAGTACTGTTGTCCTTTTCCTTTACATACCAAAATAGAAGATTTAGAAAAAGGACCTAAAGCATGAAATTCAACAAAATAATCAAGAGATTCAAAACGTTATAAAATGTTTTAGTGCCAGAATTAAGAATGTGAATAGCATCATAATTTTAAACATTAATATCTCGTCAGAAGTTTATAAATACAATGTGTTTATTAACCCTGTAACACTAGTAAATGATGGACATATCCTCTAGAAAATAATTAAGTCTTAGTATTATGACCTAATAATTAGACTACTGTTCATATATAATACTACTTGTAATGTTAATCAAATTTCTTATAGATAATTTCTTAATAATATTTGGTAAACTTACTTGGAAGTATCGAAGGTACGTTAAGAGATAAACTAGCATTCATATAAAACTTTTAAAATGAATTTCTCCTAATGTGGAAAATAAGAGATGTGGAGTCAACCATGATTATTTCAAATTGCAGCATAATAACAGACATAATACTTATGCCAGCAGGAGCATTACAAGCCATTGCTTGAAGAGGGTACTTAAAGAGAAACAAAAAACACAACGAAACACAGATGATACACATATACATAAAAAATTTAAGCAAACATGTTCTCTCATAATATATATATATTTATATATATATATATAGATATATATATATATATATATATATATATATATATATATATATATATATATCTTGATCTCACTTAGATTATCATTGTAGGCAAAACAAAGGATTGTAAGGATTATGGAATTGTTTCAATTACATACGTGTTTATTGTTTTACAATCTGAATAATGCAAAATCCCGTGACCATGTGCTTCTTCTCTACTAAGTACTATGTAGTCTTTCAAATGTAATATGTGCTCTTTCCAGGAGGTTCATTGTGCTCTTCGTCTGATAATATTTCGTACGAGGAGTCAAGGAGAAAATTATATCTTGTTTTGGGTTAATTCCGAAAGTAAGATCGCTTCCAAGTTAAATAATGAATTTTTTGGCACGTTTGATATTTGCTAGTGCTATGTATATCTATATCATGTGCTTAACCTTTGTCCTTTATTGTAGATTGTTCTTGCAGATTATAGCCATTTTAAATGAAGATGTATACATACCTTAATGTTGTCCATAATTCTATATAGGTTGTTTATGAGCGTTGATTAGTGTTGAAACAGTTTAGTTTACAATCTAATTAGATATTCCCCTCGAAATGATTCAAATCTAGGTATGGTGAAATGTGTATGAATAAAGACATGGCAAACAGATAATGTATTCGCAATTTAGACCGTTCCGATTGCTATGAGATTTTTCACATGTGTTATGATCTAATTCAAGAGGAGGTTTCTTAAATTTATATTTATCATTAAAATGACCAAGTCTTCATTCACTTTGCATTAGGACAGTATTTAGGAATAATTGTGTGCTCATTAAAAGACATTCTGGATTGTGCCATTTTGGTACATCAAGACATTCATGTCGATTGGAATTTATTTGGGGAAACTCTTGTACTGTTGGACCTTTGATTAGACATAGGGTTATTTGGGATAAAATGAACAGTAACATGTCATCGAAATTTTCATATTACAGTGTAAAGCCAAAATTGTTCATTTTACTTAACTTCATGGTGTCGCTTCTTTCTGTTAAATATTTTTAAACAGATTCATATATGTCGGTCATAGTGTAATGAAATAAAAACATACACTTTATTTTAATACTAGACAATATTTGCAAACAAAAAGTTTGGTAATGCATGCAATTTACTTCTGTATAAGACTGCTCATGACTGACATAATACTGTGACCTTTTAGTTATATTTAAACCGTTTCTTTACATAAACACAATGTTAACTATATCAAATACTGTATAAACCATTTGACATTACCTCCTTTGACGTCTTTTTGAATCATAAAAGGTGAGTATAATTCCATTAGAAAATGTCCCGTTGTTCTACTGTTAGATAAGACTATTATATATGCTCCATCAAAATACTACCTTGACGCCACCAGTTTAATATATATATATATATATATATATATATATATATATATATATATATATATATCTATATATATATATATATATATATATATATATATATATATATATATATATATATATATATATATATATATATATATATATATATATATAGCTATGAAGCCATAGTTACCAGTGCACCAAGGCTAAGCACTAATTAAAACATAATATTTCTTCTAGCTTCAGGGCTTGTTAAGATCGTGACATTTTTGTCCTTCATATTTCTAAAAGCTCGTGTTCCACATTTGACAAAAAACAAATTAATTCAATGTAACGTTTTGTGCACGAATTAAAAATATAAAGCTGATTCTTTAACTTTTGTAAGTGTACTAAAAATATTTTCTAACATATTTTTAGTTTCAGATATTTGAGGCAAACATTTCACTATTACTCCTTCAGAACATTCCACAAGTTGTATATTTGTACCAGTTTTTAAGTTTGTGTATTATATGACAATGACTGTATTAACAAGCAACAACGTCCACAAAATGAGTTTCAGTGTTGAAAATGATAAACTCATTAAAAAGGTGACACTAACGATATTGCTGATTATATGGTCATGTGATAATGAATGATTCACATACAAACGTTTAATATTCAGTTATGGAAACGTGCTAAACATGTTTCCATGAATATCTGAGTGTTCTATGCAGATGTACATATTTTGTCGCATTTGGTCATCTAAATGAATGGATCAGTGGTATTGAATAATAGTGCAATTCAGATTCTCTTTAGCTCTAGTACCTGTGACTCTAGTTTTTCACTTTGGACAGTTTTGAATATTGTTTAAACAAATGGTACACCAATTTGACAACATTATAGTTTTGTTTGGGTTAACTACATGGGACATTTACAGTTAATTTTGCCGGAGCAAGTTTCACTTTGGCACCACCCTTGCCATTTTATAGCGTTTTGTTTAGTCGCAAATTGATTTTTAATAAGGCCGACATTCACATCGTGATATAACATGATTTAACGTAACATATTTAATTATCAATCTGATGTATTCTCCACAAGTGCATTGAAGTTCCTCATTCGTCAACAAGCTCTCTCTAATACCAAAGTCATGTTAGATAGTATCAAAGCACAGCACCTGTAATTAGCATCAGCCTCACCTAACCGTGCATGAAAATACATGTCGACAACGGATTTTCGTATAACTCTAGGAGTTCAAACGAAAAGTAATAAATCGGGGTACAGTGCCATAAAGTAGTGTTGGAAAATCTGCAAACTAGTGTCAATGATTTGATACCGGTCCATACACGACAATGATTGTAAAATGAAAGTGAGATTTGATTGGTTTGAACGTTAAGCCTAATTTCGTCAGAACGATATTGATGTCGCTTTAACCGCAACAAAATCTTATTCACTTGTAAGTTTTCAAATACCATTTTAATATTTCATAATCAGTGTTTCGATTTGTACTCTGAAACGCCACAGAGACTTGCTTTGGTGCAGTAAGACAATATATTTTCCTGCTTTGCCGAGTAAATTATCTTGCAATACCAATTGGTAGGTGCGCGGCTATAGTATACTCGAGAAAGGATAGAAGTAAAGCGGTTCCAGATTGCACAAAAGATAACAAATAATTTTCATACGAAAGTAAATTGGATATTATATCTATCTATCTATCTATCTATCTATCTATCTATCTATCTATCTATCTATCTATCTATCTATCTATCTATCTATCTATCTATCTATCTATCTGTCTATCTGTCTGTCTGTCTGTCTGTCTGTCTGTCTGTCTGTCTATATATATATATCTTTTTAAACACACACACACAGACACACACACACACACACATATATATATATATATATATATATATATATATATATATATATATATATATATATATATATATATATCGAAAAACTGAATCAGGTCCCAATAATAACAGTTCTGAATAAACCTTAGCGGAAATCCAAATAAAGTCCATGGCTGGTGATGTTGATGTTAGTATGGCGGCTTGTATCTTGGTGTTGTACCAAGACCCTTTTGGTGAAACACAGCAATGTAATTACAGGTCTGAATTCATTCACATTATGACAGGGAATGTCTCTGTCCAAAAATATTGTTTACTATGAGCACTCTGTATTTCCAGAGAACATAACCACCGACTTAAACAATTTGAAGAAATTGAACTTATGAACACAACAATAATACACAATTGATTCTTCTCTTATAACAGGATCATATATATATATATATATATATATATATATATATATATATATATATATATATATATATATATATATATATATATCCAACAAATTATTTATTTCTTTTGATTACAAAGTGACAATTTAAAGAAAAGAACTTAGGGTATTACAAATTAAATCTCAAAATAATCAGATAATCAGAGAAATACAGATACAAGTCCAGGTAATTTTGCTCAGAATAAATTTTGCTAAAAATAAAAATGAAGTCCAACACTGAAAATGTTGACATGACTGTATTGTTTTTTGTTACCAGCACTTTTAGTTAAAATACTCTATTATCATTCCTAGTTTAAATTCACTATAAATCCCAGTGAATGTCTCTGTCCAAGAATATTAATTTGCAAAGAGCACTCTGTGTTTCCTGGGAAAATAAATACTGACTTGAATAACTTGAAAAAATAAATTCCAGCCAATATGAACTTCTGGACACAACAACAATACACAAATGTTGTTACTTTCATAATAGGAACATATATATATATATATATATATATATATATATATATATATATATATATATATATATATATATATATATATATATATATATATATATATATATATATATATATATATATATATGACCCTGTTATGAAAGAAACACTCAAAATACTAAAGAAAATAAAACCCATTGCCTAATGGAAAATTACTTTCTAGACATATCTTAATATTTAGAAAGTAAAGTGTTTGTATTCTACTAAAATTATAACAGATAACTTCGTCTCAATAAAACCTTAGCTAAATTGCAGGGGAATTATAATGGACACTGTAATGGAAACAGGTAATTACATAACTGAATAAAGATGCTTTCTTTTATTAATAATGATCTTGATATTAAACCCATGCGCATGGGATTATTTTCGCTATGAATTAGTTGTTTACAAAATAATGGAAATAAACAAAATCAATCATTCAGGTGAAGCAGAAAATATACTTGATTTTTTACAAGGTCATGCCAAACAAACAATGTTACATCACGAGATATAAATTAATGAAATAAACAAAATTAAAAATTAACATGGCATGGAATATATATATATATATATATATATATATATATATATATATATATATATTTATATATATATATATATATATATATATATATATATATATATATATATATATATATATATATATATATATATATATATGTTTATAAACATACATACATGCATACATACATGCATACATACATGCATACATACATACATACATACATACATACATACATACATACATACATACATACATACATACATACATACATACATACATACATACATACATACATACATACATACATACATACATACATACATGCATACATGCATACATGCATACATGCATACATGCATACATACATACATACATACATACATACATACATACATACATACATACATACATACATACATACATACATACTCACGTAAACTATATAACATGACTAGTTGTTTCCTAGTCATTAGGAATGACCAAAATCCAATTTAGTATCATTTACTGCCACTGAAATTTACTAGGTGTGGTGGTTTTGTATTTTCCTTGAAGCGAATAGGAAGAAAGATCATCTTGGTTAATAAAAACGTGCACTTTATATACTTTTTTTTCAGGCATTACGCTAAAGCAAATTTTACTAAGCAGAATCACTGTTGTACAGCTCATCATTAATGGCAGGAAATGGATGTTAAGTGTCAAATCCTTCATCTCCTGCACAGAAAATATTGATTGGAATTACCTTATGTCAACTTCAGTGAAAAAATATTCCTTACATACTTTCTCACGAAATGTTTAGATATACAAATTATAACTTAGAATCCTAGAGTATAAATGGTCATGACTTGACTAGCATTTGAAAGCTTTTTCATATTTTGTTTTAACAATATTAACCAGTCCAAAAATACAACTTAACACCGATCGATAGACTAAGATAGACTCAGTCTGTAATATGATTTGTAGTTGCGTGTGTTACACGGCGGACACCAGCAGATCCATGCTTGTGACCTAACATAAGTAAGTGATGGTGACGTAAAAATGTCTGAAAAGGATAATACTACGGCTAGTGTGTAAAGAACATAATATTAACTCCTGGAATTCTTTCCATTGATGTCAAGGCTGATTTGAATAAAGCTTGCAAATGTAGTCCCGTGTCTAATCAGAAAATATGAATGTGGTTTCATCACTTTAGTGATGGCTGCCAATTCATGGAAGATGATGCACGTTCTGAAAGCGGTCGTGTGCAATTGCTGAAAAGAAAATGAATTGAACAATTGATAAAGAGTGTCAATACACAGTGATACTCAAAAAATGGTGGGCAAAACGAACAAGCATTTCTTGATGGCTGATCGCGAAACAGAAATTTGCCAAATATGAAACCAGTAGCTATAGTCTTTTGAATGAGATTGTCACATATCATGAAACATGGATTTATTTGTTTGATATAAACTCAATAACACAATAAATTTTGGTTTGGAGAAAAAGAGTAATGACCACAAATCGGACTGTCAGGATAGTTTTATATGAACTACGTTTGAACGCATAGGGTTCTGTCATCAAGATATACGTTTTTGTCTCTTCTAGTGTCAATGCACGTTTGTATGCCTCCAACGTCTTGCATAAAGTTTATCGAACCAGCTGTCCGTGTATCGGAGCCATCAATCTACTCATTGACAACGAGTCAACCTATTAATCCGCCTTCCAGACAGATTTCCTGAATGACCACATCAAGAACTTTGCGACATCCTCGATACTGGTTGTTTTAGCTCATTGGCTGCATCTCACTATCAATGTTTCGGAGCTAAACAAACTGAAAGCTGACGTACATTTGAAAGAGCAGATTTCCGATATCTGGACAACATAACAAAAGGTTATGTTTCAAAATGCCATATAATAATTGAATAATTAGACAGAGAAATTGCATCGATGTACTGTTCACAAATAACGTACTTTGCTGAGAAGAGCACATCTATTCAAAACATTTTTTCTAAATCAACAAACTCATTTTTTATTTCACTCTAGTTACTGGCCTCTTAGTATGATATTCTTTTGCAAATATTCTCTTCAAGTTGATTGCAAAATAATCATTCTATGTTTGGATAGTTTTCTAAACAGGAGTCGAATAAAGTCACGTTAAATAATTGTAAGTCCGAAAACATGTCGAGGATAATATTGTTCCGTCTGCCTATTACAAATCTCGTCCAAAAGATTTTAGGAATTACCTCGCTGAGGAATTATTGTTTTTACTTTCATCTTTTTTTGAAAAGATATTTATATCTAATCTAATTATTTTGTATGGAATATGCCAAATATGTGGGGTTATAATTTATTACTACATAAACTTGAATACAGGGTTCTCTCTTTGTTGATAAGTTGGGTTTTTATTGTCTTACGTGTTTGTTTCACTTGCTACTACTACTCTGTTATCTGTTAGTTTTTTCTGTCTGTATGTATGTTTTTCTCTGACTCGCTCTCTCTCTGTATGTGTCTCTCTATCCTGCAAGACAGGTTCAGAAAATCATTTTGTTACGATCTCATTAAGGAAGTGTCTCCATCAACGACAAGACATGGTTTTCCAAATTATCCACAGATTGATTTGACCTTTATAGACAACACTACAGCCATCTCGTTTGTGGGAATATATACTCTTCACTCAAACCAGATACAAGAGTGTCTAAATTAGCTTCTAGACCGACCAACAACAAAATCCTTTTAAAACAATTATAGTTTAAATTACTGACTATTATTTGCTGAGCGCAGAAAGTATGGAGACAATTTTCAATCATGACATTGTGAAATTAGGCCACGAAATATATTCGTGCTGACATGCAACAACAACGAATCATCGTTTACATAGCTGTCAGCGAAAACAAGTTGTACCTTTCCATGCTAATATAGTATTTCACCATACGTTCTATGGCGTGTTCCAGGTAGTCGGAAGATGTTGTTAAGATGCTGCGACAAGTTTACTACCTGGTTTATTTTATCAATTTGTCCTAAATCTATCAAGATAAACATTGATGTTCCGAAAAATATTATGAAAGGTGAATTTCTTTTAAAATGTCATATCATTTTGGGGATGTTTTTATCTGAGAACTACGCATTAATCTTGCAGCACTGTATACATAGCTCCTGTGATTTTCCAGCAATATAAACAATTACATGTGAAGACTATCAAGAGTCATTTGCAGTCTGTATATCACCGTTGGCCATAGCGCAGTTTGGAAAGACGAAAGTTTGTAAAGGAACATATAAGACAGTTGTTTTTGTCATTCGTTTTCATAAACATTCAAATGATCCAAACGAATTCACATATAGAGGTTTTGGTGATTTACAATGAATAAAAATGTGATAATTTATTGTTTATTTTTATGTTGCTATTAATGTAAACATGTAACAGCCTTGCATTATTCTACTCCTCATTGAACATATGTAGTTCAACTACCGAAAATCGTCATTCCAGACGTATCGAACAAAGACACTCCCACCGACCACTTGATGATGATTGATACAAAAGAGATATCTCAAATCCAATCATATTGAGGATCTTCGGAAAACGGGGAAATGTATTTGATCTTTTATGTGATTTTTTTTAAAAATTATAATTATAATGAAAATATTTCTTAAAGACAACAATGTACTAAAAGTATAATTTTAATAAATGTGTTCAATGTTTTTTGAACTCTATAATCAATAAAGATTTTAAATATACGATGAAGTTGCAGTCACCGACTAGAATAAAATACAAGGGACATAATTATTCATTCATTTGTCTAACGTTGGACGTCGGTTTTATATTTTACTATATCTCATTACATTTCTGCTTGTATTTCATATTCAATTTAACTCTTCATAAGTTAGAAATTTTTTTTAAAATCGAATAAATGTATCCACTTTGAAAAGAATTCGACAGTTATTTGAGGATCAGTGACGAGAAAGACAATCTTCAAGAGAAAATAATTTTCCAATCATATAGTTTGATTAAACAGACGATAAATATTTCAAAATTAAAGAGAAAATGAAATTTCACAAGAAAAAAATACAAATCATATGGCGAATAACAACCCTTTCAAGCGTACTGGATCCACCAAGGTATCTCGTGTCAGGGATTGATTAAAAGAGATGCAATAAAATGACGACGAACAGTACGAAACTAGTAACTAACTAGCCTGAGCGCTTTCGACTCTTTAATGAGTCTTTTTCAAAGGCAAATAAAAAACATATATACGACAAACAACGTTTTTGTGTTTATTTGTTTGTCGTATATGTTTTGTATTTGCCTTTGAAAAAGACTCATTAAAGAGTCGAAAGCGCTCAGGCTAGTTAGTTACTAGTTTCGTACTGTTCGTCGTCATTTTATTGCATATATATATATATATATATATATATATATATATATATATATATATATATATATATATATATATATATATATATATATATATATATATATCAAGCATATCTTAGTATAAGAGTGTGTTCTTTTATAAATTTAACGCTAATATGAAAACATTTTTCGAAATAGTTTTCCCGTTTTTATTGAATGCTCAAAAGGACGGAACTCGGTATATGTGCAATGCTAGATATGGCAGAATAATTAACTTTACTAATCGTTTACTAAGTATTTTGTGTGCATTAGGTATATTATATTTGGGCCATACCCATTGTGGTTACTATTGGCATTACTAAGTTGCTATTTTATATCACTCTCCGATTACACCACACATTTATACTTTGAGCTATTATATTTAAAATCTTTCAATACGGTGCTGTATGACAATACATTAACAGATAAACTGCTGTGATAGAGGTGGCAAAAATCGTTGTTCGCTTCAAATCTATCTGGCTTGTATATGTCTTATTTGGCTGAAAATAAATTACATGTTCTGTATGAGTTGATCCTTTGTACCAATTAACAATGCTTTTAGCCCCTGCGTATGTTCCATATCTAAAAAGAACTGATATAGTTTCTAACATTCAAACTTTGTTATTGAAATAACGATATTCATTGTCCTTTTACTCTTCCATGTTACTCCGTTTGATTTATCATTCACTCATTGGGATATAAAATAGATGGAAAACATAATTAGTAGAAGGATACCAGATTTCTAGCCCACCCACCCCTTTTCATTATTAAAACAAGTATAAATTACCCACCCCTTTTAACTAAAACTCTTACCCACCCCCTCCTTTTCAAAAGGATACTACCAGGTTTCTAGCCCACCCACCCCTTTTCATTATTAATACAAGTATAAATTACCCACCACTTTTAACTATCAAACTGTCCTAAAACTCTTACCCCATCCCCTTCTCAAAAGGATACTAAGACTTCTAACGCAAGATATAAATTACACCCCCTCTCTCTGTCATTACATGTATTTTATACAAATATCTATTTTACAGGTATGAAGCCAGGTTGTCGTTAATCATTATTGTGTACATGCTTTAATCACACAAGAATGCGTCGACCTATTGCCTATAGCCTCCTGTCTGCCTCCTGTCTAGATTGTTGCCTGTACATGCTTTACATGTATAATTATAATGAAAACATTTCTTACAAACAACAATGTACTAATGCTTTACATTCCAGGCAGCTCTATTTTTTAGTCAACAGGAAATGCTGTAATGCATGGAACGTTCTAGAACAAAGAAATACTGTAATGCGCATGCGTGGAATTTGTCAGAACAGGAAATACTGTAATGCGTGGAATGTTCTCGAACAAGGAATACTGTAATGCGCATGCGTGGAATGTTCTAGAACATGGAAATACTGTAATGCTCATGCGTGGAATGTTCTGGAATTTGACTAAACGTCAAATATAACAGGCAAGTCGCACTTAATAAATCAGTCTGTGGCAGGAGTTTGACCAGGTAACATTTATACTGAGATCCGCAGAGCGAAGAAGGTAAGTGATATTATTTTATACCTCATTACCAATTATTAATGTTTCAATTGTTGATATTAGAAATATTTTATTATCACGATGATAGAGACTAAACTTTACTTTACCACTCACACAACGACGACATTCGAACAAATCTTTTATTTGTGGTTTGTTCAAAGGATATTTTTTGTCGATAAAATATATTTTTGACCGATCGAGATCAATTGTCGATTATCTTACATGTCCTGATAGATGTCCTCCCATTCGATTTCATATACGAACGAATAAGTATCAGTAAACAATAATATACTGGCCGGTCATTGATTTTTAACAAAATTATAATGAAAATCGTACATCAGCCACTTTGATAAATCTAACACTGAAGCTCCAACATAGATCGGCTTGTTTAGTTTTAGATTTGTTTTTCTTTTTTGTATCGTAACAAGATTCTCATTAAAAATTTTCATACTCACAAAATCATCATCTGACACAAGTTTGTTTCTGCAATTGATATCATTAACTAGTTCGATATTTACGCGTTTTTTTAATATTCTGCATCGTCTTACCAAAAACAGCATTGTTCATCAGTTAGAAGAAATTTTTCTCAAAATCAGTTTTTGCTACAGCTCTTCTTGAAGTGTTCGAGTTAATGGAACATCTCATCCACGGCGACTGATTAAATTTTAGTGCACGATGAACTTTTCTCAACACAAGACCAGCATCGACCGCTTGTTTTAAAACTTTGTAATGCAAAACATAATTACGTTTATGAAGCAAATTTGGTACTAGTTTTGTGACCATTGAATTTTGTCTTGGTGATGTTAACGCTTGTTGTTCTTCAGATAATAAACTATAATCTATGACCATCGATTCCGCACAGAAAGGGTAATCGTTATGCAATTTGTGTAGCGAAGTTGGATAATCGAGGTCAACTTCAACGAAATATGAAACATCGTCAGGTATCTTTTTTTGTTTCAGATAGAAATCTATCAGCCGTGATCCAGTGAAATCCACCAAAAGGCATTGTTTCTGCCATTGAATTACCGTAAAGATTGTAGCAATCTAGATAAACTATATACTTCGAGGGAATCTCAGGATTATACTCTTTTAAGTATTTGTTGTTTGCTTCAGCATATTTCTTCGTTATTACGCTAATACCGCCTCTGATACCTTTTTCAATAAAATTGAACATATCAACGTCAGTCAGTAATTCTAACCTTACCTTACTAAACTTTAGCAGAGCATCCCATGACAGCCCAGGGACAGAATAATACCAGCAAGGATCTAGTCCGTAATTATTATAACTCACTTCTCGAAAACTATCAATAACATTTGCTAATAATAACACGTCAGTTGTCAATTATAAATCATGATAATCACCAAAAGTCTCACAATCAAACTCTTTCCAGATATCTTGTGCATACTTGTGCTCGTCATCGGTGATATTTTCATTGTTAAACTGCGAGTAAAATTTATCTTTGTCAGGTAAAGATGTTTCATCAAATTTACTCCAATCGTCGAGATATTCGTATGGAAAAACTCCTTTTTAGCTAGTAGATTAAATTTATCTCCAAAACAGTCTCTTAGGTTATCAAATTTACTACAACATCTCACTAGCTCATCTAACGATGCTGCCATAAACTGCAGGCTGATAATAAAACGCAATTTACCTAGCATAAATGACATATTTTTCAAATTATTTGGAATGCATTTGATGATGTTATCCAGTTTCAGACGAGCTTTTATGTCAGGATCACTAAAAGCTTCCACGATAATGTGGATATCATATCCTCGAAAGTTGTTAAGAATACTTGAATAAAATCTGGAGCGTGAAATTTTAAATTACATAGATCATGAGCCGCTCCACGGTACTGTCCAGTCAAATGAAAATGGTCATGTACTTTTTTGTTATTGTCAAAAGCTTTTTCACAGATGTAAGAAATTTCTGCTTGCTCGTGATCGAATGCTTGTTGAGGTGTTAATTTTATCATTGGAGTTACTCTTTTCAAACGATAAGCTATATTATCAACTTCACTGATCGATTGCTTGAGAAGCCAGACAGCTGGATTTTAAACTCGATATAATCTGATTGGTTTAGATAATCTGGAATCAGTACGACAAACTACCTTGTACGCTACTCCGCACGGAACATGATTTTGAGTTTTCCTTGTACTCGATTTGTTAGGATCATTATTTATGCCAAGTACAGATTGAAGTAAGCATTCGAAATCAGCGTATATGACGAAAGGAATTTTTAGTTTATGATTATAATGAGCAAACTGTAACACACTATCTTTCTTAGATGGCATTGTTATTCTTTGTACATCACTACAGTACTGCAAATGCCTTTGTAATATTTGATTGTTAGTACAACCGTGCAAGCAGCGATAACAAAAGAATTTTTTGTTCTTATCCTTAATATACTGTCTACCAACTAGTCCGTTAAAGTTTTTAATCCAGACATAATGATTTTTATAAAAGAGTAAATTTATATTCGATTGTGAAGCTTTTTCTGAAATATATCTCGGATATACGTTTTCTTTCTCATCTAGACCGAAAACGTTAATCGAAACATTATTTTGCTTTTCAAACTTTGGTATTTGATATTCTGCCATTGTAAAGTCAGTATCTTTAAAATTTAATCTTGACACGTGACAGATATACTTCTCAACGCGATCAGGGTGTTTTTCTGCTGGAAAGAGCGCGGAAAGAACAGCCCATTGGAAACATTTGCTATCGATGTTTTTTTACGTTTATGCAACATTTATTTTTTATTTTTGGTGGCAGGTCAATATATCAACTACCTCGCAATGCGTCATATTTCATCGTGTGAAATAAAATTTCTTCGATCATTTCAAACTTCCAACCCGAACCCAATTCGGTGAATTCCTCTAACAATCTTATACTTTTGTGTTTTTCAGGCTCACGTTTAATAGTTGTCTGCAGCAGGTGGTAAAATTTTGTTGCAGTAAAATTTACTAAAACATTTTGATTATCCAATTTATAACTATTGTCAAAACCTGTAATAGCAGTCGCTATTTTATCAGGTTCTCCCATAAGGCTATTCTTGGCTATATCATGCAATTTCAACATTGCTATACTATAGTGTAATATCTAATTGATTGGTTGATTGATAACAGCGCATGCGCTAGGTTGAAAAATGAATTAGAGTTATAAAAAATTACTATTAGTATAATGTCACAAAATCTGACAAGCGCATATGAGCAAGAGATATATCATGTTCACCCAAAGTATAACCTATACGCTGGAAATGAACTTGGTTCGGTTATTAACATCAAAACTGGAATATCTGTTGGCAAAGCAACGTCAGCGGGTTATAAGATTAGCGTAAAGGGAGATAATACCAAGAGGATTACAATGCTTATAAAAGATTTTATTTACACCTTGTTCTGCGATGAAATTCCAGAAGGACAGCGTGTATATTATGTGAACAATAAAGTCACTGATGACAATATCGAAAATTTATCTTTGCAAAACGAGTTTCAGCCGCAACTAGTCTTTGATTTGTACGATGCTAACGATTGCGGTATTACTAGAAACAGAAAAAACTAAAAAAGTTCTTTGTAACAAGAATAATGTGGGGTATATCAAGGTAACTGTTAGAGGAACATCGACAGACTTTGTTAATTATCAATAGCATCGTTTTGTTTACGAGGTATTTCACGGAACTATACCTGATGGTCTGGTTATTAATCACATCAATAACCTAAAGACTGACAATCGATTGGAAAATCTAGAACTCGTTACACAACAAAAAATCGTGAAAAAAGGACTAGGTGGTGGTATTAATTTTAGATGTCCAGCAAAACCTGTTGTTTCGTTAAACCTCAAAACTGACGAGGAGATCAAATTTAAATCGATTACAGCTGCGGCAAAGTATTATAAGATAAATCCCAGTTCAGTAAAATTTGTAGCTGATAGAATAACAAAATCAACTTCTCTAAGAGAATACGATGCTAGGATTGTTTTTAGATATGATGATTAAAAATATTTGATAGCTCGGTTTTGGTCAAGCAATGAGGAGCAAATGCTATAACATCATTACGATTCAATTTTTGTGTTGTTACTGCACTTTCATTGAATTTATTTTTTTTTTGCTGCTGTTAGTAATATTTTATGAGAATCACCTTGCATTACAAGAACGTCAACGAAATATACACTGAAACCTGACAAGCATTTTCTTACCGGTTCGGCTAGTTCGTTGTAATTTAATATATTAACTTTTTGGTGATATTTTACCTCGTCAGTCATCTTATAACAACAAATTAGTTAAAAGTATATTATAATATAGACTTGATGAAACGGCTCGCTCAACTATACGAAAAAGATTCTAGTGATAATGTTGCCAGCAATAAAAACACAGACAATATTACAATTACTAACAATAATTTTATAGACAAATCTGTTGGTTATAGCGAAGATGATATTTTGTATAACAACGAACCTGATGACGCTGAAATAGTCACCGTTGTTGATAGATTTAATTACAGCAGACCAACAACTGAACGATATAATGCCAAGTATTACATTGCTAAAAAAATATCTATTTAATTTTACCGTTGCTGAACAACAACTGTTTTGGCAGTTGATCAAACCTTTCTTAAACAAAACAAATTCCAGGCCGACAGAAAAATATCAAATTCGATTTCATATTTGTCAAGATTTTTAATCTGATGACAATCTCTGACGATCGCAGACAATATCTAATATCGTTATGTAAACCGATCAAATGTAAATCTGTCAAACAAAAGTACGAGGAAATTTATAATAACATTATTTTTTAATTTGTTTGGTTCTAATCCAACGGTTAAATTTATCGCTATACCCACGCCATTTGACTAAACTTTTATTACCATTTTTCCTAATCACTTTTTCGATAACGAAAACATCCTGCTCAGTTTTCTGTAGTTCTTGTTTGTAAAAACTACCTACGATCGGTTCCCCTGCCAGATCTTTTAACGCGTATATTACAGGTATTGTTAAGAGTACTTTATCAAAAACAAATACTTCTTCGCTCCAGTTCGGAGTAAATCCTTTTTCAAATACCTTTTTTGTCAAAGAAATTCTAACTTAATCACCAACCTTAAGTTTCTGTCTGCGGTACATGTTTTCATTTGCTAATATTGGATTTTTAATAGCATCGATTGGCAATAGTTTATTAGTTCGATGTTTCCTGTTATTATATTCGCCTACGATTTGAGAAAGGTCATCGATGTACCTCTTGGTGTTTTTAGCTGTCATATCTTTGCGTATTTTTCGTTTAGCGTGCGATTAAATCCCTCGACAACAACGCTTTTACCTTCGTTTCCTGTAACGTATTTTTTAATATTATTTTGTTCTAGAAACTGCTCAAACGTTTTGTTAAAAAAACTCAGCTCCATGATCAGTCCAGATTTTATTTGGTTTTCTTTCTGTACTTTTTATTATTTGTTTTAACGCATGAGTCATTGAAGTCCCTGTCTTATCCGAAACAAGTACACTGAAATCGTATTTAATAAAAACATCTATAACGTTAAACAAATATTTTTTGGAGCGCCATCAGCTCCAACGTTAAACTGAGCCAGATTTGACACATTCACCAAATCTATTGCCCATATGTCATCTACAGCATTAGCAACAACTTTACGTCTCAGAAACTTTTATTAGGTCTATGCAGTTTGACTGCAAGATCATCGTATAATTTTCTCCAAGGCCTAATTTGTATTTCGCTCCAATCATTCCCTTAACAAATCTTCTATGGAAACGTTCTCGTAGATTTGCTGGCTTCATATCACGTAATTCGTCTAACATTACTTTATCACAATCTGATTTCGAGTTTTCATGATCACGATAACAGATATCATGACGCATTGCTATTAAATCCACTTGATTGTAAGGCTCTTGTCCTGGCAACCGATTAATCGTTTTCATCTAGTTGCTGATCTAGCTGATTGTAAGGTCCAGTATACCGATGACCTGGCAAAGTCCAACCGCCTTTTGGTTTTGGTAATTTACTAATTAGTTTATGTATATCTATACCTGTACCTATTATTTCTCTGTTGTTACAACATTGATAGTATGCAACAATTTTATTTTGCTCAAGACACAAATCTCTGTAAGAATCACTGTTGCATATCATTCTATATTTTTAGTCGTCTACTAAAATAACCTCCCTGACGATATCAAAACAACCAGTGCCCAGTGACTTTTTCTTTAAAAAACATATTTGTTTTCTTTTTCCACAGATTGTACAAATACTTTTTAACATCATTCTATTATGTTTAGTGTTTTCTGTTGTTTCATTAATATTTTCTGTTTTAGTTCTGCACTTGAGACAATATGTTGACATTATTATATTTGTAAGCTTAGATAAAATTAATTGCAATTTCATCATCAACGTGAGAAGGTTGTTTGTCAAACTGTAAAATAAACATTTAAAAATTAAGATTTTTCCGAGACATCTGTCGGATAAACATTATACAATAATATCCGCAAGCAGAAGTTCCAACAGGTTGTAGTTGATTTGACGAATAATATATATTTTTATATTTTTTGTTCATATATTTTTTATTACATCGCTTGGAGGAAGTCAAAACGAGTCAAAATAAGTATTATTATAAACTGCTACCTAATGCGTGCCGGATCCGTCATAGATATCTTTTTAAATTTATAACACATGAACTTATAGCTGACGGCGTTTCTAATGCTGCGAGTTCGTCTTTAGAATGAACTCCGTGAAATACAGGAACTGCTTTTAACTTATCAATTATATCAAAATTGCTTAGCGGGGTGGTCGTGTTCCCGGTAATGTTAGACCACGTCGAATTCCTAGAAGATTCGGCAGCAGAATTCCCACTAGTCCCGCCAGAAGTGGAGCGAAGGGAATAATTTCTCCTTGTTTTGCTTGTTTGCGTTTTGTTGTTTTTATTTGCGATTTTGTTGTTTTCTTTTTTCTGACGATTTTGTTTTTCGTTGAGCATTATAATATATCAGTTTCATAAAATTTATGCTATTGACTTCACAATTTTTTTATTCCACTTCCGCGAATGATATCAATACCATTAACTGCTTTTTTCGATGCGCCAGATATTGCTCCCGTCGCTGCTGCTAGTCTTAATGTGCCTAAGACCGGTAAAATTTTTGCAGCTAATACTGATAATGTCGGACCAAGAAAACCACGTTCTTTTACCAGCGCTGTTATTTGTGCAGCACTTTAATTTAAAACAAAAGTTTTTTTTACGATTATACTTGTTTACTTGATTTTTTGTCAGCATTAATTTTGTTAAAACACCATCAGTAATATTAGGTTGATTTTCAATGATACATCTTCTCGCTTTGCAACAGCAGCTGCTAATTTTTTAACTGACCATCAGTCCAATATACTTCTTTTGCAATATATTTTGTCATTTTATGCAACAACTGTAGATTAAACTTGAACTGTCATTTTGCCTCCAACAGAATCTATCGTAATAAATCTATCACTGATCACTAATGCGTATACGTATAACGACGCTACTGGAACAGCTCTGAGTGTCCAGGTAATTTCAATATCAGCTGTGCTGTCTACAGCTCGCTTGCTATGTTTACTAACATCAAATGAAATATAGGATCAAGTGTACGAAATTCCTCTGCTGATATATGAGATCCATCTTCAACATTGCGTCAAGCAGGTACATGTACGGTCGATTAATATTTTTATTAGCGTCATCTGAAAAATTGCATTCCATCGCTCGTTCTGGATATTGTTTCGAATTTAGTCAAGCGTATATTCGTCTACATCAGCGTGGTCAAATATTGCATTATTTTGTTGTTGGTTACCTCGTCGGGCGTGTTGTTGAAATGCGACAAATATTTGTCTCCGCAGTTGTTCGCTTGATGTTGTTGTGACCCGCCATGTGTAGTCGGTTGTATTTGGAACCGCTGTCTGATATTTTTTATGCTGCTTGAAATAAATTCTGTTTGTATGCTTCTCAAGTGTGCTATTTAATTCTGACATTTTAGTAATTTACGGTGTTATACGTAGCATGCACAGAGCAAGTTTATTTATGATAAACTGTACATCAGCCCCTCCAGATCTAAACAAGCAATCGTTTTGTTCTGCTCGATCTAAAAATAAGAGTATGTTTTACTCCGCGAAATACTTTATCATAATCGCGACAAAAGCCAAAAATCATACTAGTGGAAGCATCATTGTTATCTGACGTGATCCTGCTGCAAGTTCTTTTTGCCTAGCAAAACCTTCGTTATAACGTGGATTTTTACGTCAAGTGTATGAAGAAGCAAATTTAACATTGCAGTGCCGTTTGAATCTGCAGCTGGTGGTGTTATATGAAGATTATTAAAAGCTGCCTTAAGGGAAACTCTTGTAGCGTCTGCATTAGCCCCTGCAGCAGGTGTGGCAATATCTAGAGCAACAGCATTAGCAATAAGAAAATTTCTAACAATTGCATCATTTTCATCTGCATTAGATCCGTGTACTATGGCACCTCTCTTTAAAAATTCAGTTGATTCAGCTATACCCAGACAAGTATCTTTAAACCACATCATGTTCGTTGCAGTTGATGTCGAGTAATCATCTGAAAACGAAATAATATTTTAAATTGTACTTGCAACTTGCAGATGACCTGAAATATCTTCTATAGTTTGATTGGCCAGTTAATATCTAGCACCTTTGAATAAACACCAACATCAAATTCTGTCACAGCGTTGTGGATGTCATGAGTTTCTGTTAACTCGAGATAATTTTTAACGGACATTTTATTTATTAGATTATATAAAATTTCATTGCGGCACTGTTACTTTAGATATTAATTTTTGTATGATATGCTCGCCCTTTGGTGATAATACATTTTGTGTTGTTGTCATAGCTCGCTGAGTTTCTTTTGTTGGAGCGATTTCTGAGATAGCTTGTTTTATTTCCGATGGAGTCTATGGATCTCCTTTTATTTTATCAGCTATTGTTTGTCCATCCGCATTCCCAGCGGCAGATGCAGCCCCAGTTGGAAAAGCTTTACTTGCGTCAAGAGCAGTTGGTGCAACTCTACGCGCTATACCTGGAATATTTTCAATAACTTTAGTGAATATATTTCCAAAAAAAATCCTTCTACTATTTTTCTTCGATAAATTGTTTTTCTTTGTTTCATTATATCTGATGTTGTATAGAATTTTTAATGTTTACTGTTGCTCGGGTAGATGTAAATAATAAGTTACAACTTCAGTATTAAAATGCAACTGTTTTCCAGATTGATCTGTCAACTGCATTATTATACTTGATATGTGATTTTAAATATTTAAAGGATAATAGATAATATCTCGTGGAGTTATTTGCATGAGAGAACCTGGCGGAACTTATGGTGAGAAACTGTAAATAGTTTGACCCTTGCTACCTTTTGATGTGTAAGAGCCAGAAGCAATAGAACAATTTACTAATATTGTATTTACTTCTGTTATATTTACTGGCAGTTCACTTGCTACCTTTTGATGTGTAAGAGCCAGAAGCAATAGAACAATTTACTAATATTGTATTTACTTCTGTTATATTTACTGGCAGTTCACTGTCTTACGTAATAACATGATTAAGAGCAGTGTAACTTTTCTCAGTAAATTCTAACTTTTGTGCAATACTTCTTTCTCTTGATTCAAGACCGATTAATATATTTTTCAAAGTTATCCTAGCTCGCAATTTGTTACAATTCGCTGTAAACTCAAAATTATCAGCCGTACCACTAGCTTTTGTTATCAGCTCTTTGATTGTCCTGTTTAGATCAGTAATATTATAAGCTCCTTGTGGAATTTTTAATTTTTTTGTTGCAGATATTGAAGATGTTGTAATCATAGTAAACCAAATTTCATCATTAACATCAGTTTTCACGTTAGGCATAGCATTCCAGCAAGTACAAGAAATTAATCCAATCTCATATTGTTTTGCAGGATCTAGTTTATAGGAGGAATATAATTTACTGAAAAATTTGTGCTATCTTTCGCAGACTCACTAGAGTCTAGCAATAATGTTGTTGACATTTTTTATATTAGATCATTTTACAAAATTAAGTCGCGTTGTAAAGTTTCATATTCGTCAGATGTTAATAGTTCGCTTGATCTTAGATGATCAAGTATGTCAATGATTTCATTATCAATTTCAACACTAGCATTCCCAGCTTCTTTAGATGATATTAATAGCATTAATATACCTATTATTTCAGTAGTTGATGCAAATATTTTTACACCAGTTCCTGTTTTTCCTTCTCTATTTTTCTACACGTGTTTTATCGAGTGCAGTAAATTTCCTTTTAACACTCCACCCCTACCAAAAGGTTTTGCTCTACTATTTTCTGCTGTTCTTTCAAACATGAAAGCAATGACACCATATCTCATTCTATCATAAAGTGGAAGCATATTATCAACTTCTGTAACCGTGTTTATTTCATATTTAGCAGCAATACCGTCTATAAATATTGCATCTAATTTATCAATTAACGTTTTATATTCTTCTTCGGTCCACTTATTTATATTATCAATATCTTATATATTTTCTTTCTTTTGAAAAAAAATCATCGAATTCATTACCTTGTATCTCATTATTTGCTCTTCTTATAAAAAATGTCTTTGCTCTCCAACCTCCATATGTTTTACAGTAAGATCACCAACTCTCTTTTGCTCCTCTTTGATATCTTTTATTTCTCCTGATAAATTTGTCATAAAATTTTTTATTCCTTTCGTTGTTAACTATGCCAATCTTGGCTCAAGTTTCAACGGATTATTTATCAACCGATCTGTTTCAGCTTGTCTAGCAGCAGGATCAGCTATATTTGCTGTAAGTGTCTTAGTTAGTTTTCTTTTTTCTCACCAGATCTAGTAAAAATTTTGCAGCAGTTGCTTCTTGTTGTTCTTTAACAATTCCAACCAAACCTTTTTCTTGTAGTTGTTTAAGTTCTTCTTCTGATAGTGATTTAGGTTCAGGTTATTTACCAAGTAGTGATTCAGTAACTGGTTTGAAAATTGAAGCTGTTGCTTCTGTAGCAGTTACCTGTCCACGTCGTGCTTGCTGTACATTTTGCTTAAGTGATGCCAGAGATTGAGCAAACTTTTTTTTAGATCTTCTATGTGTTTTCTATATTTTGCTCGTTAGTTCATTATTATTATTATAAATTTTAAAAAACTAAACCACGTTTTACTGTAACTGTTAATACAACAGCGAAACATGTTAGTTGGATCATTTGCAAGTTTATCAAATAAAAAGTTGTATTTATCCTTTGTAGCATTACGATGAACTTCAATAAATTTATCTTTTGTCATGTCACCGCATTGACCGTTCGCAATATTTCTAACGTCAACATTGTCCAGTCCTGGAAATAATATAAAACAACCAGTATTTCGCCGAATAAATATGTCATCATTATAAAAGCTTGAGCGAGATAAACAGAATTACACTGTTTATTACGTGACAGTGAGAAATACGATCTCATTTTATTCATTTCCATGTTATTTAGCGGAATATCATCATAAAACTACTATCTTATGTTCATCTACATCAAGTTGATTAACTGGAATGAGATCTTCTGGCTGCCTAATTATAAAAAAGTCTTCACCGGCCTTAAGATCATCACGAAGCTTGTTATTATATTCGTTTAATAACTCGTACTTATCCTGCTGTGGATTCATTGTGTAAATATAAACTATATCGTAGTTATAATTATCAACAAGAAGCAAGTTCATAAGCAAATTTGTTTTTCCCGATCCAATTCGCCCAACAATAAGATAATGACAATCAGGAAGTTCATTATTATGTTTATACTTCACCAGCCTCTCTGTATCAAAGTTTAATATTGTCGACGTTGCCATTGTTGTTATAATTTTATATAATATTAAACTAATGTTGATAATTTTATGAAGGACAGTAAATAATGAGTTACTATACAAAATTTGGAACAATATCAGGAGATTTATCAACAAAAGGTTATCAAGGTGACTTATCTAAGTATGCAACTCTTGATCAGCTCAAAAATGAAATCAATAATTTACTAAATGTTGCAAGTGTAGACCCAAATGAAGTCGTCGTTTATCAAGAACAAACAATGACGATTAAAGACGAGTAATGTGCAACTGTCAGATGTACTTGTACGAAATCCTACTGCGGTTGCTGATAATATTGTTACTTTTAACAATCGAGGTAAGATACAAGATTCTGGTAAGTCAGTTAATGATTATGTTAAAAAAGCTGGTGATTTATTTAATGGAAATATTGTTATGAACCAGAACAAGATTATATACCTTGGGAACCCAACTGAGGATAATGACGCTGTAACAAAGAAATATGTTGATGATCAGGAATCAAAGTACCTGTCGGTGCATGGTGGTATGATGCGTGCATTTCTCAACATAAAAAACAATAATGCCATTACTGACCTTAGGACACCAGAATCTGATTTTGATGTTGCAACAAAAAATACGTCGATGACAAAGAAGTTCCAATCAATGATGAAATAATCGCGCTCAAAAATGAATTTCTTGGTCACGTCAACAGGTTTTTAAGTTTTCGCAGAAACATAAACACACTTAAAAATGAATTTTTTTGGAAATCCATCAAATTTTGACATTACACTCGCTAATATTAACACAAAACTCAATGATATTAACTTAAAACCCAATGATATTATCAGTGGAATTCCTAGTATTGTTGAGAAAACGAGTATGATTCAAATTCCTTACAAGCAGATTAAAAATATTGTGTATACTATTGATGCTGGATCTGGTATATGGACACAGCAAAATAATCTTATCAGACAGACTGAATAAGTAACTTGTGTGTATAGATTGTTAGTGTATAGCAATGTGGGGTTTAAAATATTTACTAGATATCTATGGCGTCATTCAACTGATGAGTTTTCTGGAGTTGTATCTGTAGTAATAGAAAAAAATACTGCAGAAAATAGTATTTTTATGTCAGCTGATAAAAATTTAGTCAGAGTCAATTATTGGTGGTGTTTGGAATTTGTAGCTGAAATACCGCAATATATTACTTAACTAAACATGAGACTATGTAAACAAATATTATAATGCAAATAAGTATAGTTGATTTCAATCATATTTCAAAGCTATTTCAGGACAGGATGTAGACGCACTAATACTATATTATAAATATTATCACAAAAAACTTTGGTTCGTGAAAAAAATGTTACAAATATTACAACAAAATACTTCAAATAATATCATATCTACCTTCGTTAATGACTAGTTCTGGTATAGTTTCAAGCGGAGCATCATTAAATCCGTTTTTGTTAATAATGTCCGGTGTTGGTGTTTCCCTTACAGCAGCATGTAAAAAAGTTGAACCAAGACTTAAAAAAAAAACAGCATGGATGTCGAACAGCCATTATAATTTACAAAAAAAACTATTTGATCAGATTCGATCTTACTTGTGAGGTGTAAAATATGATATGAACGATTTAATACGTGAGTTTCGCATTATTGATAATATGTTAACAGATATTTTACGAATGAGGGTTCGCAAATATGAAAAAGATTATCAAAAGAAACATGATATAATGAAATTTTTTATCTAAACTTAAGAATAGTGTACTTACCTTTTCACAAATGCGTAGATTAATTTCCGCTTGGGTGTTCGCGTGATCTCAATATAGCTGTTACCTGGTCAATCTCCTGCCCCAGACTGATTTATTAAGTGCGACTTGCATTTTATATGTGACGTTTAGTCAAATTCCAAAAACATTCCACGCATAGAACATTCCACGCATGCGCATTACAGTATTTCCTTGTTCTAGAACATTCCACGCATTACAGTATTTCCTGTTGACTAAAAAATAGGGCTACCTGGAATGTAAAGCATGTACACAACGGTTCTTAGCTACCTGCAGTGTAAAGCATGTACATACAACAATCTAGACAGGAGGCAGACAGGAGGCTATAGGTAATAGGTCGACGCATTCTTGTGTGATTAAAGCATGTACACAATGATGATTAACGACCACCTGGCTTCGTACCGGTAAAAGAGATTGTTGTAAAAAATACAGGTAATGACAGAGAGAGAGAGATAGGGGTGGGGGTGTAATTTATATCTTGCGTTAGAAGTCTTAGTATCATTTTGAGAAGGGGGTGGGGTAAGAGTTTTAGGACAGTTTGATAGTTAAAAGTGGTGGGTAATTTATACTTGTATTAAAAACGAAAAGGGGTGGGTGGGCTAGGAACCTGGAGGTATCCTTTTGAAAAGGTGGTGGGGTGGGGTCAGAGTTTTAGTTAAAAGGGGTGGGTAATTTATAATTGTTTAAATAATGAAAATGGGGTGGGTGGGCTAGACACCTGGTTTCCTTCTTCTACTACATGTCATGATGTAGTGTTTCAATGATTATTATTATTATTATTATTATTATTATTATTATTATTATTATTATTATTATTATTATTATTATTATTATTATTGTTATTATTATTATTATTATTATTATTATTATTATTATTATTATTATTATTATTATTATTAATATTATTTTTGTTGCATTATTTCCACAAACTCACTGTAATGTTGAAAGTACTTATAATTTCAAAATACAGTTTCTGCTTAAAGAAACAAAAAAGATGACCGAGTGATTTATATCACCATAACGGACAAGAGAGTATGTTACCATTTGCAAAATTCATTGCATCGCTGTGTTGGAGTCATGTAAAATTATTTTTCCATTATTTGTCAGCTTTTATATTCATTTTTATATTAAATATATCCTACGTAAAACAGTATTTTGTACTTAACCTGATCCACAATAACGTTCACTGTGGTCCTGACTAAGGACAATGCTACTGTTTTTATTTTAAAAACAAATAGTACAAAAAAATACATTTTCTCTATGAATGTGGTTTAATAGTAGGAAAAATATTCGCGAAAACATTCTACTGTATGCATGTCAGCACCTTCATCGTTTGATTTTATTTCAAATATCACAGTTTAATTCCAAATACAATTGATATGAACTTTTTTGAGTGTGTGTGCAAGAATGAGAGAGAGAGAGAGAGAGAGAGAGAGAGAGAGAGAGAGAGAGAGAGAGAGAGAGAGAGAGAGAGAGAGAGAGAGAGAGAGAGAGAGTATTCAGCAATTCATCATAACTTTTTGTCTTATGAATGTAGCAGTACATGTAACTAATTTTTTTGTGTAAAGACAATATATCTTTAAGCCTTTCTATACAAAATGTAATACATGACGAGTTTCAGTTGATGAAGGAAACACATTTTGGAAAACAATTAAAAGAGTATGATCATGTTGGTATATCATATAAAATATTAGAAGTGTTCCGATCAAATAAACGACATAGTGAGTGTTAAGAAAATTATGATAACACGGCCACATAGTTGTTTAGTCACTTCACAATCTAACTATTTTATTATAAATCATTTTGATGTTGCACTTCCTATTATATAAGACGCCATATGGTATAAATTGATATGATAAACAGCCAAAGTGCATTTCAGACTGGAACTGTACATTCTCAAAAGTATTGTTATTGTCTTGTATTGTTATAAATCTTATCAGATATGCATACTATATTAAAAACTTAACGACATGCGTTAAATTGATATTTCATGATCATTGCGATCCGATTTTTGTGTCCTTTCAGGGTCTCTGTCTGTCTCTGTATCTCTATTTATCTCTCTGTCTATCTCTCGTTAGAAATCTCTTTATCCAACATTATAGTGGAAGGAGGTACTTTCCTACATCATAATCTTTCTCTTTTTTGAGGAATGTAGTTGTTAATGCAATTAGTTCATTAAGACCGAAGCAGTATTCCACATGACAAGCAACTTAGAAATAGTGTTTTATCGCTCGAAAGGTATATTAGAAAAGAAGTCTATTTAATTAGTCTGATTTCAAAACATTTGTAAATCACAGGCGTAGATAATTTCCAAAGCAATGTCTTTTTATACTCATTAAAAACCAGATGATACGTACATATGAAATGGATAGGTAAAAGATCCCATGTTTCCTTTGCTTTTGAATAATAGCTACGATACACACATATTGGGTATTTAGATATACCTTAGGTACTTAGATATTGATAGATGAAAGAGGGCAAACAAACGATTTGCATGATGGGTAATGTGATAAGTATTTCGACAGGTTTTATATGATTAATTGTGTAATTTTTAGACCACATTTGTTGTTCAAATCTCAATACATTTGCTGTGCATTTCATTCTTATATAATCCACATTCTTGATTCCAAATCCGTTTCTTATATATTATTTTCAACTCGAACGATATATAACATCGTTCAGAAATATGAAGACAAAACGTCTAATTTTCCTATTATGACAACATGATGTCAAGCTGATATAGCTAGTTCTTTAAGAAAGAAAGAATAAATGATACAAAAACCTTAACTGTAAAATGCCATATATTTACCAAGGTATATGGGCTGGTGCGTGCAGGCAAGGCGATGGGTGCCATTTACTTGCGGACCTGGGTTCGAAACTCGGTAGAGTATGAATTTAATTAATTTCTCTAACCTGCATGATAGTATTGTATGTATTAAACTATATATATATATATATATATATATATATATATATATATATATATATATATATATATATCAACGATAATTCTAAATTTATTACGATATATTGAATATCAGTCTTGATCACACTTAGATTATCATTGTAGGGAAAACAAAGGATTGTAAGGATTATGGATTTGCTTCAATTACATACGTGTTTTTTGTTTTACAATCTGAATAATGCAATATCATGTGACCATGTACTTCTTCTCTACTATGTACTATGTAGTCTTTTCAATGTAATGCGCTCTCTCCATGAGGTTCATTGTGCTCTTCGTCTGATAATATTTCGTACGAAGAGTCAAGGAGTAAATTTTATCTTCTTTTGGGTTAAGTCCGAAAGTAACATCGCTTCCAAGTTGAACAATGAATTTATCTGGCACGTTTGAAATTTGCTAGTCTTTGCTATGTATATCTATATCATGTGCTTAACCGTTGTCCTTTATTGTAGATTAATCTTGAAGATTATAGCCATTTTAAATCAAGATGTATACATACCTTAATGTTGTACATAATTCTATATAGGTTTGTTTATGAGCGTTGATTAGTGTTGGAATAGTTTAGTTTACAATCTAATTGGATGTACCCCTCGAAATGATTCAAATCTAGTTTTGGTGAAATGTGTATGAAAAAAGACTTAGTAAACAAATAATGTATTAGCAATTAAGACCGTTCCGGTTGCTATGAGATTTTTCACAAGTGTTAAGATCTAATTCAAGAGAGATTTATTAAATTTAAATTTATCATTGAAATGACTAAGTCTTCATTCACTTTGCATTAGGACAGTATTAATGAATTAATGTGTGCTCATTAAAAGACATTCTGGATTGTGTCATTTTGGTACATAATGACATTCATGTCGATTGGAAATTATTTGTGGAAACTATTGTACTGTTGGATCTGCGATTAGACATTTAGGGTTATTTGGGATAAAATGAACAGTGTAATATCTTTGAAATTTTCACATTGTATTGTAAAGACAAAATGTTTGATTTTACTTAACTTCATGGTATCGCTTCTTTCGATTACATGTTTTAAAACAGATTCATATATCTCGGTCATAGGTTAATGAAATAAAAACATACACTTTATTTTAATACTAGACAACATTTGCAAACAAAAAGTATGGTAATGGACGCAATTTATTTCTGTATAAGACTGTTCATGACTGACATAATACTGTGACCTTTTAGTAATATATTTAAACCATTTTTTGATATATACACAATCAACGTAAATTATATCAAATTATGTATAAACCATTTGACATTACCTCCGTTGACGTCTTTATTGTGTCATAAAAGGCGAGTATAATTCCATTTGAAAATGTCCCGTTGTGTTACTGTAAGATAAGACTATTATATATGCTCCATCAAAATACTGCCTTGGCGCAACAAGTTTCATATATATATAGCTATGAAGCAATAGTTACCAGTGCACCAAGGCTAAACACCAATTAAAACGCAATCTTTCTTATAGTTTCAGGGCTCGTTAAGATCGTGACATTTTGTATCCCACATATTTCTGAAAGCTCGTGTTATACAGTTGGCGGAAAACAAATTCATTCAATGTCACATTCACTACACGCAATTAAAAATATAAAGCTGATTCTTTAACTTTTGTAAGTGTGCTCCAAAATATTTTCTAACATATTTTTAGTTACAGATATTTGAGGCAAACATTTCACTCTTTCGGAACATTCCACAAGTTTTATATTTGAATCAGATTTTAAGCTTGTTTATTATATGACAATGACGGTATTAATCGGTAACAATGTCCACAAAATGAGTTTCAGTGTTGAAAATGATAAAATCTTTAAAAAGGTGACGCTGACGATATTAATAATTAAACGGACATGTGACAATGAACGATTCACATACAAACTTGTTGATATGCATGTATGGAAACGTGCTAAACATTTTTCCACGAATACCACGAGTTTTCGATGCAGAAGTACATATTTTGTCGCATTTTGGTCATCTAAATGAATAGATCAGTGATTTGAATAATAGTGCAATTCAGCTGTTGAGATTATCTGCAACTCTAGCTTATATTGGACAGCTTTGAACGAAATATTGTTTAAACAAACGATACATCAGTTTGACAACATTAGAGTTTTGTTTGGGTTAACTACACGGGACATTTGCAGTTAATTTTGCCGGAGCAAGTATCATTTTGACACCACAATTGCCATTGTATAGCGTTTTGTTTATTGGCAAATCCAGTTTTACTAAGGCCGACATTCACATCGAGATATAACATCATTTAACTTAACATGTTTTATGTCAATTTCATGTATTCTCCACAAGTGCATTGAAGACCTTTATTCATCAACAAGCTCTCTCGAATACCAGAGTTATGTCAGATAGTATCAAAGCACAGCACCTGTAATTAGCATCAGCCTCACCTAACCGTGCATGAAAATACATGTTGACAACGGATTTTCGTATAACTCGAGTTCAAATGAAAATTAATAAATCGGGGTACAGTGCCATGAAGTCATGTTAGGAAATATGCAAACAAGTGTCATTGTTTTGAAACCAGTCCATATACGACAAAGATTGTAATATGCATGTGAGATGAGATTTGGTTGGCTTCAAAGTTAAGCCGAATTTTGTCAGAACGATATTAATGTCGCTTTAACCGCAACAAAATCTTATTCACTTGTAAATTTTCAAATACCATTTTAATATTTCCTAATCAGTGTTTCGATTTGTACTCTGAAAAGACGTGTTTTAGTGCAGTAAGACAATGTATTTTCTACTTTGCCGAGTAAATTATCTTGCAATACCAACTGGTGGGTGCACGTCTATGGTATGAGCGATAAAGGATAGAAATGAAGCGGTTCCAGATGGCACAAAAAGATAAAAAAAAGTTTCATTAGAAAGTAAATGGGATACTATGGACATCTATCTATCTATCTATCTAAACACACAAATACACCACAGACACACACACACACACACACACACACACACACATATATATATATATATATATATATATATATATATATATATATATATATATATATATATATATATATAATTTATTTGCGATGAATACAAAGTTAAAATGAAAAATGAAATTATGAATTAAGTTCCAAAACAATCATAGAATAATTGACTCCGGTCCTAATAATAACAGTTCTCTATGAACCTTAGCGGAAATCCAAATAAAGTCCATTACTGGTGGTGTTGATATTATTATTGCGGCTTGTATCTTGGTGTTGTTCCAAGAGCCTTTTGTTGAAACACAGCAATGTCATTACAGGTCTGAATTCATTCACATTATGACAGGGAATGTCTCTGTCCAAAAATATTGTTTACTATGAGCACTCTGTATTTCCAGAGAACATAACCACCGACTTAAACAATTTGAAGAAATTGAACTTATGAACACAACAATAATGCACAATTAATGTTTCTTTCATAATAGGATCATGTATCAATCTACTCATCGACAACGTATCAGACTATTAATCCGCCAATCCAGACAGATTTCATAAATGACCACATAATCAAGAACGTTGTGATATCCTCGATACTGGTTGTTTTAGCTCAGCTTATTGGCTGCATCTCACTATCAATGTTTCTGACAGAGCTAAGCGATCTGAAAGCTGACGTGTATTTCAAAAAGCAGATTTCCGATATCTAGACAACATAACACTAGGTGATTTCAAAATGCCATATAATAATTTAATAATTAGACAGAGAATATGCATCGATGTACTGTTCACAAATAACGTACGTTGCTGAACAGAGCAAAACTATTCAAAACATTTTTTTTTCTAAATCAACAAACTCATTGTTTATTTCACTCTATCCTAGTTACTGGTCTCTTAGTGTGATATTCTTTTGCACCTATTCTCTTAATAACCATTCTTTGTTTGAATAATTTTCTAAACAGGAGTCGAATAAAGTCACGTTAAATAATTGTATCTCGGATAACATGCCGAGCATAATATTTCTCCGTCTGCGTAAAACAAATCTTGTCCATTATTTTGAAAGGACATTTATATCTAATCTAATTATTTTGTAAGGAAGATGCCACATATGTGGGGTTATATTTTTTATTACTACATAAACTGGACTATAGGTTTTTCTCTTGTTGATAAGTTGGGCATTTATTGTCTTCCGTGATTGTTTGTTTCACTTGCTACTACTCTGTTGTCTGTTAGCTTTCTCTGTCTGTATGTCTGTTTGTCTCTGACTTTCTCCTCTGTCTCTGTCTCTTTATGTGTATCTCTTTCTCCTGCAAGACAGTTTTAGAAAATCATTTTGTTACGATCTCATCAAGGAAGTGTCTCCATCAACCACAAGATATGGTTTTCCAAATTATCCACAGCTTGATTTGACCTTTATAGACAACACTACAGCCATCTCGTTTGTGGGTAAAATACTCTTTACTTAAACCAGATACAAGTGTGTCTAAATTAGCTTCTAGACCGACTGACAAAAAAAAAATCCTTTCAAAACAGTCATAGTTTAAATTACTGCCTATTATTTGTTGAGTACAGAATGTATGGAGACCTCAATTTTCAATCATGACATTGTGAAATTAGGCCACGAAATATATTCGTGCTGACATGCAACAACAACATATCATCGTTTACATAGCTGTCAGCGAACAAAAAGTTGTACCTTTCCATGCTAATATAGTATTTCACCATAATTTCGATGTCACGTTCCAGGTAGTCGGAAGATGTCGTTAAGATGTTGGGACAAGTTTATTACCTGGTTTATTTAATCAATCTTTCCTACGTCTATCAAGATAAATATTGATGTTCCGAAAGTAATATTATGAAAGGTGAATTTCTTTTAAAATGTCATATCATTTTGGGGGAGTTTAACTGAGAATTATGCATTAATCTTGCAGCACCTGTACACATAGCTCCTGTGAGTTTCCAGCAATATAAACAATTACCTTTCAAGACTATCAAGAGTCATTTGCAGTCTGTAAATCACCGTTGGCCATAGCGCAGTTTGGAAAGACGAAATTTTGTAAAGGAAAATATATGACAGTTGTTCTTGTCATTCGTTTTCATAAACATTCAAATGGTCCAATCGAATTCACATATGGAGGTTTTTGGTGATCTACAATGAATAAAAATGTAATAATTTATTGTTTATTTTGATGCTGCTATTAAAGTAAAAATGTAACAGCCTTGCGGTATTCTACTTTTCATTTTGTAGTTTAACTACCGAGAATCTGACATAGCTAGTTACTTAAGAAACAAAGAATAAATGATACAAAAACCTTAACTGTAAATGCCATATATTTACCAGGGAAATATTTTCCTTACATCATTTGTAGTGTCGATAAAAGTAGAAATAAACAATTTATACATGTCTTCAATTTCCATAATACAATTTTTACTTGTCTTCAATTTCCATAATACAAATATAGAGCATATACAGACATTTAATACATTAATATCTATAATTTCACAAACTATAGACAAATTTTAGAAATTTCTTTCTAAAACATTAGACACAAAATATGAGTAGCAAAAAACAGCTATTTTTGCCACTTTTTTAACATGACAGATATGCCATTTACTTTGTATGAGTACCGTTGTCCTTTACATACCAAAATAGAACATTTAGAAAAAGACCTAAATCATGAAATTCAACAAAAAGATTAAGAGATTGAAAACTTTATAAAATAGTTTAGTGCTGGAATTATGAATGTGAATAGCATCATAATTTAAAACATTAATAACTCGTCAGATGTTTATAAGTACAATGACATAAATATAAATGGACTAAAATTTCAGCTTGATTGTATTCGATATCACATTTCAAAGGAACGAAATGCAAATCTGTAGTGTGAATGGAGACTGGAACTAATGTCTGGCTGTACAGTAATTCTATATAAGATATCCAAGAAGTCAATCACAGCTATTGCAAGCTGACACACGAACTTTAACCATCAGCTCCACTAAGAAAAAAAAACCGCAAACAATCACCTATATATATATATATAAAATTCACGGCAGAAATTTCCAACTCAAACCATGTTTTCCTGGACACAACAACCAGACTGGTGGAAAACAAATTACACACAGACATCTACTCGAAACCAACCGACAAACACCAGTATCTTCTCCCAACCAGCTGTCATCCAAAACACTGCATTAAGAACATTCCATATAGCCAGGCACTGAGGATACGCAGAATTTGCTCCGACGATGAAAGATTCATAGAAAGGTCTGAAGAGCTGGCTAAACATTTAATTTACCGAGGCTACGACAAAGACCTGATTGCGGAGGCAATCCAAAGGGCCAAACAAACAAACCGTGATGACCTACTCAGATATGGACAGAAAGAAAAGGTTGATAGGATACCATTTATTCTGACCTATCACCCAGACAATCCCAAAGTAGGTAAAATCATCGCAAACCACTGGCCAACCGTGCAATCGTCAGACATACTAAACCTAATACTTCCGAACAAACCTGTAGTAGCTTACCGGAGACCAAAAAACCTAAAGGACATCCTAGTCAGGGCCAAGCTAACAACAATCGCTAGTCAAAACAAACCTAGTCAATCTGGACCCTGTGGCGATAAAAGATGCAAAACCTGTCAACATATGGTAGAGACCAAGACATTCACTAGCACAGTGACTAAAGAAAAACTAAACATACATGGTCCAAACAAAACGTGCAAAACAGAGAATGTGATTTATCTCATCACATGTAAGATCTGTGGCCTTCAGTACGTGGGAGAAACTGAAAAGCTACACATAAGGATAAACCTTCATAGATCTGATTGGATGACAAAAAAGCTGTACAGAAGCCCGGTCGCAGAACACTTCTCCTCCCCTGGCCACACTTTCAGTGATATAATACTTATCGCTATTGCCAACAACCACAGCTGGAGTTCCGAAACCAGGAAGGAAAAGGAATCATACTGGATACGCCGCCTTAGAACATTGAAACCAAGCGGTCTAAACCAAGAAGACTAGAAAATGAAAACTATGCACTAGTAGAATTTAACATTTTCTAAATCTTCTTATCCTTCAATTTTTACTATAAGAATAACCGGTATAGAACCAAATATCCGGGATATAATCTGCGTTACATATGTACACAAAATAAAAATAGATGTCGCTTTGGCTTGTAGACTTTTAGGGAATTATACAACGTTTTCAGTTTCCGCAACTAGTCTATACAAGCTGGTTGTATTTATAGTTTTAACACATGTGAAGATAGAAATGTAGAGGTTTACAAACGCAACGTTTTTGTGTTTATTTGTTTGTCGTAACTATGTTTTGTATTTGCCTTTGAAAAAGACTCATTAAGAGTCGAAAGCGCTTAGGCTAGTTAGTTACTAGTTTCGTACTGTTCGTCGTCAGTTTATTGCATCTATTTTAATTAATCCCTGACAGACGTGATCCCTTGGTGGATCCAGTACGCTTGAGAGGGTTGTTATTCGCCATATGATTTGTATTCTTTATATATATATATATATATATATATATATATATATATATATATATATATATATATATATATATATATATACAATTTTGATGACCTGGTTTATTGAAGGGAAGTACTATGTTAGTTTTATTTTGATCAGGTATCTGGTAATGGGACAACGACCAGTTGCTTATACAGGGTACTTATTAACCTTGCAATATTAGTGAAGGACGTACGTACCCTTAAGAACAAAGTCTTAGTAATATGACCTGATAATTAGACTCTAGTTCATATATAATACAATTTGGCAATGTTAGGGAAATTTGTTAAAGATTATTTCTTGATCATATTTGGTAAATTCAATTGGAAGCATCGAAGGTGCGTTAACTAATAAACTAGCATTCATAGGAAACGTTTAAAATGAATTGCTCCTAACTGGGGAAATAAAGAGAGGGGGAGTCAGTCATGATCCTGTCGAATTGCAGCATAATTAAAGACATACTACATACGCCAGAATGAGCATTACAAACCTTTGTTTGAAGAGGGTACTAAAAGAGAAAGAGAAACCATAAAAGAAACACACGATACACATATGCACAAGACATTTGGGCACACATGTTCTCTCTTAATTTATACATCATATATATATGCAATACCAGTGAATTAAAGTAACAAAAATTTTAAAATTATTACGATATATTGAATATCAGGTTTGACGTCATTTAGACTATCATTGAAGGCAAAGCGACTGATTGTAAGGATTCTGGTTGTGTTCAGTTAGATACGTATTTCTTGTTTTACAATCTAAATAATGCAAAATCCAGTGACCATGTGGGTTTTCTCTACTGAGAGCGATGTAGTCTTCCCAATGGACTATGCGATCTTTACAGGAGGTACGTTGTGCTCTTCGTTTGATAATATTTCATTCGAGGATTTTATTGTAAAGTAGTAAATTTTATCTCCTTTTGGGTTAATTCCGAAAGAAAGATCGCTTCCATGTTAAGCAATGAATTTATCTGGCAGGTTTGATATATGCTAGTGTTATGAATATCTTTTAGTCTGAGCTTAACTTTCGTCCTTTGTTGTACATTGTTCTTTTAGATTATAGCCATTTCGAATCAAGATGTTGTCCATAATTTTAGTCTCCATATAGGTTGCTTATGAAAGTAGAACATTGTTGAAACAGTTTAGTTTACAATCTAATTGGATGTTCTCGAAAAGATTTACATCTAGGTCCTGTGAAATGTGTATGAATAAAGACTTGGTAAACAAATAATTTATTCACAATTTAGATAGTTTCATTTGTTATGATAATTTTCACTTGTGTTAAGATTTAATTCAAGAGAAGGTTTTTAAAATTTAAATTTATCATTGAAAAGACTATGTCTTCATTCACTTTGCATTTAGGAATTATTGAGAGCTCATTCAAAGTCATTCTGGATTGTGTCATTTTGGCACATAAAGACATTAGTGTCGATTGGAATTCATTTAGGAAAATTGTATACTCTTGGACCTGCGAATATACATTTAGGGTTATTTTGGATTTAATGAACAGAGTTATGACTATGAAATGTTCTAACTTATTTTCATTTGCAGAAATTTTAGGCAAACATTTCACTAATACTCTTTCGGAACGTTCCACAAGTTTTAAATTTTTGCAAGGTTTTAAACTTGTTTATTATATGACGATGACGGTATTAATCGGGAACAATGTCCACAAAATGTGTTTAAGTGACGAAAATGATAAATTATTTAAAAATATGTTGCTGACGATATTGCTGATTTTATGGTCATGTGACAATGAACGAATCAAACTTGTTGATATGCACGAATACCCGAGTGTTATATAAAGATGTAATTATTTTGTCTCAATTGGTCATCTAAATGAATGGATCAGTGTATTGAATAATAGTGCAATTCAGCTGTTGAGATTATCTGTAACTCTAGTTTTACATTTTGGACAGCTTTGAAGGAAATATTGTTTAAACAAACGATACATCAGTTTGACACCATTAGAGTTTTGTTTGGGTTAACTACACGGGACATTTACAGTTAATTTTGCCGGAGCAAGTTTTAATCTGACACCATAATTACCATTTTATAGTGTTTTGTTTCTTCGCAAATTCATTTTTACTAAGGCCGACATTCACATCGTGATATAACATGATTTAACGTAACATGTTTAATTATCAATTTCGTGCATTTTCCCCAAGTGCACTGAAGTCCCTCATTCATCAACAAGCTCTCTCTAATACGAGAGTTTGTTAGATAGTATCAAAGCACAGCACCTGAAATTAGCATCAGCCTCACCTAACCGTGCATGAAAATACATGTCGACAACGGATTTTCGTATAACTCTAGGAGTTCAAATGAAAAGTAATAAATCGGGGTAGAGTGTCATGAAGTGATGCTGGAAATCTGCAATGCTTTGATACCGGTCCATATACGACAAATATTGTAGTATACAGGTGAGATTTGATTGGTTTCAAAGTAAAGCGGAATTTCGTCAGAACGGTATTGATGCCAGTTGAACCGCAACGAAATCTTATTCACTTGTCAGTTGTCAAATGCCATTTAATATTTGCCTGATCAATGTTTCTATTTGTATTTTGAAACGCCACACAGATGTGTTTTGGTGCAGTAAGACAATTGTATTTTCCCTACTGTGCCGAGTAAAATATCTTGCAATACCAATTGGTGGGTGTGCGCCTATGGTATGCGCGAGAAAGGATAGAGATGAAGCGGTTACAGATTGCACAAAAAATAAAAAATAAGTTTCATTAGAAAAAAATTGGGATACTATGAGCATCTACTAGCTTAATGTCCCTAATACAATTCTACAATTAAGTTGCAGGTACAATGTGCCAAATTGCACCGTTGAGTTATCTTACGGATAAATTCGGTTTAATGTAACTATATGTTGTCTCCAAAAATAACGTTGAGAACATGACTATAAAACCTCAAATATGTGACTGAGAGGAATTGCACACGAAATCCTTATTCAGCCTGCACGACTATGTTCTTTACGTAGCGTAATCCATCATTGAAATTCCAATTAGGACGTATAACCCTAGCATGTACATCTGCATCATGTTGGCTTGCAGAGATGGTAGTGATATTGAAGATGAGCATGCACATATGTGCTTCAGTGTGTATGAAATCTATGCTGTTAAAATAAGTAACGGAAATGAGTGAAAAGGAATATGGTCTGTAAGAGAATAATTTATCTGAAATAAAGAACTTATTATATTGCGAATTTTATGTCCAAAAGCAATCATATAATTACTGACATGTGTACAAATAACAAAAGTTCTGAATGAAAGCGGAAATCCAAATAGGAAGTCCAAATTAAATCCATGGCTGGTGGTGTTGATGTTTGCATGGCGGCCTGTATCTTGATGTTGTACCAAAAGCCTTTTGTTGAAACATGTGGATGTAATTACAGCTCTGAATTCACTTTATATCACTGTCTATGAATATTGTTTGCTAAGAGCACTCTGTATTTCCTGAGAAAATAAACTTAAATAACTTGAAGAAATAAATTCCAGCCAATATGAACTTCTGGACACAACAATAATACAAAATTGATAATTCTCTAATAACAGGATTATACACACACACACACACACACACACACATATATATATATATATATATATATATATATATACACACACACACACACACATATATATATATATATCTGTGTGTAATGAAATAAATAAATTGGAAATTAAGATTGAAATGAAACAAACACCCACCGATATATATATATATATATATATATATATATATATATATATATATATATATATATATATATATATAAACTCACGAATACTATAACATAATCAGTTATTTCTTTTGTCATTAGGCATAACCAAGATTCAATTTATTATCATTTACAGCCACTGAATATTACTTGGTGCGGTGTTTATGTATTTTGCTAGAAGCGAATAGGAAGTAAGACCATGGTTAACTCAATCAATGTCTTGCACTTTATAGATACTAATGTATTTTTCAGGCATTAAGTTAAAGAAAATTTGGCTAAGAAGAATCATTTTTTGCAACACATCATGAATGGCAGGAAATGGATGTCGAGTGTCAAATCTTTCATCCCTTGCTCATAAAATACTCATCGGAATTATTCTATGTTGACTTCACCCGAGTAATATTTTTTGGTATGTACAACTAGCAGTTAATACCAAAAGTTGCCACTAGGAAAAGTTTTTTTGATGGAGAGAATGTTTCGAATTCTGAATAAACCAATGATATATATATATATATCCTCTAAATTGCATTTTTTTACCTGTAATATAATAGTGAATGTCCAATTTTCTTTCAAACACCAAATGAAATTCATACATGCTCACGAAATATTTGGTTGCAAGATTTTTAACTGATTAAAAGACAGAAAATAACACCAATGGTTTGACTAAGATATGTTTGGTATTATGATTTGTAGTTGCTCGGCGGATACCAGCAGATACATGACCGTGACTTACATTAAGTGATGGTCGGAGAAGGATAATATTACTACTGTGTAAAGAACAGAATATTAACTCCTAGAACTCTTTCCGAACTCACTCACTGATGTAAAGGCCGACTTGCTAATGCAGTCCTGTGTCGGATCAGATAATCTGAATGTAGTTTCATCTATTTAATGATGGCTGCAAATTCATGGAAGGTGATCCAAGTTCTGAAAGATGGTCATGTCTAATGGGTGAGAGGAAATTGAATGGAACAATTGACTAATCATTTGAGCCTCAGAAAGGATGGGCAAGACAGACAAGCATTTCGTGATGTCTGAGCCGAAACAAATTCAAGTTGAACTCGCGGAACAGAAATTTGCCAAATATGAAAACAGTGACTTGAGTCTTTTGAATGAGATTCTCACATGTCATGAAACAAGGGTATAATTGTTTGATACAGACTCAATGAAAAAAAAAAATAAAACAAATTTGGGTTGGAGAAAAAGAGTAGTGACCATAAATCGGAATGTCAGGAGAGTTGTATATAGCCATTTTGCTACGCATCCAAATATATATATATATATATATATATATATATATATATATATATATATATATATATATATATATATATTATTGTCTCTGCTATTGTCAAAACATGCCGTGCATCACAAATCTCGTTCAAAAGATATTGGAATTGTCGCTGCTAAGCAAGTATTAGTTTTACTTTCAAAATTGTTTAAAGACATTAATATCTAATTTAATTATTTTGTATGGAATATGCAACAGGTGTTGGGGTATAATTTATTACTAGATAGACTCGGCAGCAATTTGTTTCTTTTTGTAAGTTGGGGTTTTATTGTCTTTACATGTTTGTTTCACTAGCTACTAATCTGTTGTCTGTTAGTTTTCTCTGCATGTCCGTCTCACTGTCTGTCAGTCTGTTTCTCTATTTCCTGCTAGAAAGTTTTAGAAAATCATTTAGGGACGATCTTATTAAGGAAGTGAACCCCATGATATGGTTTGTCAACAGTTTGAAGTGACATTTATTGACAACACTACAACTATCTCTTATGTGGGAAATAATTATCTTCTCTGTAGCCTGATACAACTGAGTCTACGTTTGCTCCTAGACCGACAGACAACAATGTCCTTTCAAAACAATTATATTTTAAATTATTGACTATTATTTGTTGATTGCAGAATGTATGGAGACCTCAATGTGCAATCAGGACATTGTGAAATTAGGCTATGAAATATATTGTGACTGACATGCAGCAACAGCGTATCATCGTTTCCAGAGTTGTCAGTGGAAAATGTATACATTTCCATGCTAATATAGCATTTCACCATGTGATATATGGCGCATTCTAGGTAGTCGGAAGATGTCGTTAAGATGAATGGACGCGTTTATCACCTGGTTTCTTTCATAAATGTTTTCTAAGCCAAAACGAATATTATGAAAGGTGAATTTCTTACAACATGTCATATCATTTGGGTCGTAAATTTAACTAAGAAATACGCATTAATTTTGCAGTTCTATATCCATAACTCCTGTGAGTTTCCAGAAATTTAAACAATTACATGTGAAGACTATCAACAGTCATTTGCAGTCTGAATATCACCGTTGGCCACAGCACAGTTTGGAAAGATGAAAGTTTGGAAAGGAACATATAAGACAGTTGTTCTTATCATTCGTTTTCATAAACATTCAAATGATCCAAACTAATTCATATATAGAGGTTTTGGTGATAGAAATGTAATAATTTATTATTTATGTCTGTGTTATGTTAAAGCTATTAAAGTACAAATGTTACAACCTTGCATTATTCTACTGCTCATTAAACATGTGTAGTTTAACTACAAAGAAACTTTATTACAGACTAATTGAAAGAAAACACTCCCACAACCGACCAATTGATAATGATTGGTACAAAAGAGATATTTCAAATCCAATCATATTGAGGATCTTCGGAAACGGGGAAAATTATTTGATTTTTTTATTTGATTTTTAAAAATTATAATTATAATGAAAATATAATTCTTACAAAAAAGAAATAAACAATGTACTGAAAGTGTATTTTTAATAAATCTGTTCAATGTCTTTTTAACTCTATAATCAATAACGATTTTAAATGTACGATGAAGCTCCTGTTATCTAGTCGAATAAAATGCAATTAATATAATTAGTCATTCGTTTGTCTTAACGTTGGATATTGGTTTTATACCTTACTATATCCCATTACATTCATTTCTGCATGTGGTCACATCGTATTGAATTAGACATAAATTTAGAAGAAAATTTGAAATGAAGCAAATATAATCACTCTAAAACTAATTCGAAAGTTATTTGAAGATCAGTGCCGAGAAAGAAACCCAGAGTAAAAAATTGTCCAATGATACATCTCGAGAAACAGTCCATCAATATTTCAAAAGTAAAGAAAAAATAAAATTTTAGTCACATAGCAATCATGTTGGTTTATTGTTCGTGTGCATAACACGTTTCCTTCTAAAATGGAGATATATTAAGCAGGTATTAGTATATGCACGTATTACTTTATACATTTAACATTAATAAAAAAAAAATCGTCGAACTAGTTTTCCCGTTCGCATTAAATGCTCAAAAGGATGGAATTAGGTATGTATGAAATGCTATATGTGGCAGAATATTGCACTTTGGTAATTGTTTAATAATTATATTGTGTGCAATTTATGAATATTATATTTGGGATATACCTATTCCTGTCAATATTAGCATTTTAAGTTGCTATTTTAATCACTCTCCAGTTACACCACACACTCAGACCATGAGCTATTATATTTAAAATTATGCCAATTCATTGCTGTATGACAATAAATTAAGAGAGAAACTACTGTGAGCGAGGTTGCTCTTCACATCCAAATTATGTGGTATTTATGTCTTACATGACTGAAAATAAGTTACATATTCTGTATGAGTTGATCATTTGTACCAATTAGCTCGACATGAACTATACTTGTCTTTCTAAAATAATTATAAATCATCTTACATAGCAGGAACAAAACCATTATTATATAAACACATCCACTTTGTTTTTCTCTCGTTTTTCTCCTGGGTATAAGAGGTTTTTGCTACTATTTCGTACCATATGAACCCAGAATATAAAATCTAGAAAATTATTTTTCTTTCATACAGATAACTTCATTTTAGATTTCTACGACACATTGCTGAATTACAATAGACTTCATTCAAGCCAACGGGTTAGGGACATGGTTTAAACTTTGTATGATGTGCACGACATGTTTCGTGAGTTTCACATACTTCAAGCTAACGCTTTAAACGTTGAATGATGTACATAACATGTTGCTTGAGTATCACATATGTCAAGCTAATACTCTAATAAGTGGCTGAATTTGGTCGATGTTTTACTGGAATATCATAGACTTATAGCTCAAGCTAGCTTTTTCCAAGTTAATGTTGGATATCATACACCTCGAGCAAACACTGACCTTGGTTAGATTTGTGCGATGTTTGATTCGTGTGTCATAGACTTTACGTTGACTCGCTAGTATAGATGTGACGAATGTTTTACTGGTTATTCTTAGATCATTGCAACATAAACACAAAGCAGTAAATATAAAAAGAATGAATTATTCTACTATTGCATGTACAATTACAGTTTTTATGGTATGGTAATCTGCATCTGCATGATTACTTTGGGAATTGCTGGAATCCTCTCATCCACATCTTTAATTTGGAAACAGTGTACTTAATTTGTGCTATAATATCCTCATGAGAAGATGACATATACTTGTGCTTGCATCTTAATTCCCAGTTCTTCCTGAAGGCGATTCCTTTTTTATCTTGGATGCATTAACCGATTTCAAATGTAGTTCATACCCCAGAAAATCTCATTAATATTGAATTTCATAATGTCATAAAAGAAGCCAAATAATTAATTGAGTTGTATCTTGACTTGAGAAATGTCTCAGCTTGACAGTTTAAGAGTTTCAAGATAAAATGCCAATCGATTAAAAAGAGAATCGTAAATATTTAACCCTCACATTTCGCTGGAGAGTAATTGTTGGTCACATCATCCAGAAGTTAAATATTATAACTGCTGGCTATTGTAGGTCAGACCTAAAAAATTGGGGTGAGCTTTTTATCCCAACGTACTTCCAACAATTTTGTTGTTTTTGGCTTCCGTTAGTCTCGAGAGATGATGGAAATGCGCCCATGAGAGGTGTCCCAGTTTGTAGTTGTGCAACGACTTCTGTGGCTATGGAGCCCCACACGTGAATGGTAATCCTTGCTGCAGGTGCTGCACCTGAAGGTTGAGTCAGGTACTTCCGACAAGACCACGATATCCATATAAATATATCAGGATCGTACTGATAGGTATGTGCATCTCATCCCCATCCCTAGAAATATGAGTTTTATCTTTATTCATCTTTCAGCAACATCTTGGATTAGGATTCCAGGAAATCGAAATTTGGAGACATCACACTCCGTCAAGCCTTTGCAGGCGACTAAAACATTGAATGTCAATAGGGTGGATATAAAAGACGGAATGGTTAACGTGCAGATAACTTTAGTATAATTAGTTGCGCCATACGGTGCATCAGACAACATAAAGCCAATTTATTTAAGATATTGAAAGATACAAATCTTGCAGGTTATTTAAAATTTTGGTACTAGCTATTTTAGCTAAAGGTGCTCCTTTGAGAAAATCTGGTTACAATATTACTCAGCGGCGATTATTCACAATATTAGTTTGTAGTAGAGAATATTTCCTTGGGAAATTATATATATATATATATATATATATATATATATATATATATATATATATATATATATATATATATATATGTGTATATATATATATATATATATATATATATATATATATATATATATAGATATATATGTATATATATCTATATATATATATATATATATATATAGATATATATATATATATATATATATATATATATATATATATATAGAGAGAGAGAGAGAGAGAGAGAGAGAGAGAGAGAGAGAAAGACGCAATAAACTGACGACGAACAGTGCGAAACCAGTAACTAACTAGCCTGAGTTCTTTCGACTCTGCGTCTTTTTATAAAGGCAAATGCAAAAACATATACAAAACAAACAAATAAACACAAAACGTTGGGTTTGCAAATTTCTACATGGCTGTCTTTACATGAGTTAAACCTGTAGATACATACATGCATATATATATATATATATATATATATATATATATATATATATATATATATATAAGCATGTATCACTAAGGTAACGGAATGTTAATGAGATTTATTAGATTGAAGAGATGATGGAGATGGTCACCCAATCTAATGCTTCTTTTATACTGGTCAATAATGGTATAGCATTCGTCTGCTTCAGAGATTAAATGTGCTATTTATTATGGATTTTGATGCGCTGAATTTCAAAATATGACAAGTAAAACAATTGATATGGAACTGGTATCAAGATTTCTATGTATTAGGTCTTTGTGTGTTGTGCCGATTATAGCGTTTTAATCATAAACTGTACACCTAGGTCTTTTCTTGTATTTATGTGTGCTTAACATGACAGTATTTCACTTGACCTGTTAACGTAACACTTTAAAAGAAGCAAAAGGGTAAAAAAATGTATCATGAAATAAAAGGAAAAGAAACTATTATCTGTATATAAGTACATACTTTAGTAATTATTCAGTGTCATCTCTGCGCTTCGTGGCTTGTCTCTTATATTCATTAAATAGAACATCTCTTGTCGATGTCCGTCAATAGTCTGCAAGCAGAGATGGACTTTAGTTTTCTTGAAAGCGTTTCTCCAATGTTGCAGTATCCTCGTGAGATCGCTAGCCGTGCTTGTCGTTTCCATCTCCGCATTGCGGTGGGAAAATATAGAAGAGAGTGCAAAAATGTATATTCCGTAGTTGTCTGACTTGTTGCTTCAGAGAAAATGTTTTGCCACTAACTGGAAGGCTTTCCAAGCCGACTTTACAATAGCACACAAGGCACGGACTAATTCAGCATCTTGAATTTAATCAATTTGAGGACCAAACAAAGATACCTTCATTTATCTTAGCGTCAGTTTCAAGGAAGTACTTGAAAGCTACTTGTGTTTTGTTAATGGACTTGCATAGTTGTTCATCAGACCAGCTAGATGTCCAAGTGTGGTAGCAAAGTTATTCCTTTGATTCAACAAGGGGTGGATGATAAACACTTTTCATCACATTCTCCAATCACTGTCAGAATAGCCAATCTCTCTTAATATAGTGGGAATCTCTCACGCGACTATGTCATTCGCAGAGTAAACAGCACTACTTAGTGTGTCCAGCACATAGATTAAGGAAGAAAACAAGAAACCTCGAAATCACTGCAAAGCTGCCATTGATGTTGATCATAACTGATGTATCTCAAAAGTTGCTTCATGTTTTCATAGGTTTATTTCGGATGGACTGCATAACAATTAAAATTGATGGCAAAACATTGCCATTATGCAGCAAAACATATTTAAGACTCGTCTTCAATGAATATATGATGAGTCTCTACTCACCTGGATCATGAACGACGTTGATGAAAGGTTGATTGCTGACATCACATCATCGATGATGTTGCAGATGGCAACACGCCATCGATGTTGTTGCAGATGGCAAGAATATCTTCCGTGAAGAAGAATTGGACAATGGGGTAATGGGTGTATAGCTTATTAAATGTGTGGATATTGCAAAGAATAATTAATCTTTTGATTCCTTTCCAAACTAGAGGATCGTGCTAACAATCTAAATATGGTCGGGCATAACCCCACATACCCAAAAGTTAAATCATGTATGTAGAAATCAATAACCTTTATGGAAAGACTTTGTTGTAACCACGTCCGGTGGATTTTCAATGGACTGATTCTGAGTACATATGTCTTAAAAATGACGTGCACGATCAGAACATGAACTGTGACCATAAATACATTTTTAAGTTGTTCTGTAATATCCTCAGTGTTTACATGACGCACACTAGGAATATCCGCTGATCAGCGCCCGGTATATGAGTGTCCCTGCATTGATGGTGGATGACTTGCTAATACACTAAATACAGGACCAAACACTCTTATGAATCAGATTTGTGAAATATATATTTGCTTTTGCGATCTGGTATGTGACTAACCAAAATCAACCGAGAGCATGGAATTTTTTCAGCATGCTTTGATTAACCCGCACATTCAGATAAATACTGAGCTGCGCACAAAGCGAGCCAATGACTTTGAAAATAACGCTTTCAAACTCATGATCAATTCCATGTTTGTGAAAACCGTGGAGAATCTGCACAAACGAATAAGCGTATATCTTATTCTCGAAAGTGAACAACACAAACTTTTAAGGCTCATCGTTTCCCGGGTTATAAATCTAGAACAATCTCGGATAGTGGAGTTATTGTCGTTCTCAGTAGAAATATCAAAAGTAACGATAACAAAACGATTCTATGTTTATTCTTCTTTGCTGAACTTCTCGTAGCTACACAAGTGCAACTTTACCATGATAAAATCAGACCATTTATCGCGGTCGCGTCAAGATGCTGTAAACCGATACTGACTTCTGATGAATAATCACCATTGATTTTCTCTACACGGACATGGCAAAACCAAAACTGGCTAACGAATTTAGTACCAATATCTGAACGAACATACATTGTTTAGTAACGCCAACAACAAGGTTATGGGTAAATTCAAAGACGAGTGCTCAGCTAAACTAATGGACCAGTATGTGGAACTGCCAAAAATTCCAATGATGTCAAAAAGGTCTCAAGCACGAACTGTTCTTGGAATGACTTACTGAACGACGTGAAATTGCACGCACCGCAAATATAATACGATCAAAGAAATATTGAATGAGTGTATATCGATATACTTATGTGAGTTGTCTCCGCTTGATACCAAGCGATGAATACTCCAAGATGGAATCACTACGCTCGTTTTGGGCTGCTGTAAATTAACTTATTTCTGATGTTATTTAATGTGCTAATGTATCAGTAGAAATACTTGTCGAAGGTCTGTATTTTCTGGAATGAAATATAATTTCTCTCATACAAATGTACGGCTGGGTGGCAAGTTGCTCTATGGAACAGTCCCAATTCGTAGCATGTTAGTTGTCTTGGAGTATCAATCCGTTCTGAAACTACTATTACATCCACGGACCATGCAGGATTAGTTGTGTGATGCTGTATCTACTTTCCAGCTCTCCAGGTGTAGAAAAATACCGAACAAACTTGTAGCCGATTGGTTGTAATGGTGCTGGTTGTGAAATTATTTTGTGATGAACAGTAACGGTTGTTTATCGAATCGCATTGGCTAGTATTAATAGTGCGTGCGACTTCACGGAACATGCAGAATTAGTTGTGCGATGTTGTATTTACTTTCCAGCTCTCCAGGTGCAGACAAATACCGAACAATCTTGTATCCGATTAGTTGTAACGGTGATGGTTGTGGAATCATTTTGTGATGAACAGTAACGGTTGTTTATTGAATCACATTGGCTAGTATTATTCGTGCATGCGACTTCATTCTTAAATGCTGACCAATGGAAATCGCGAGACCTCGCTGGCTTCATCGACGCTTCCTCCACGTACTGGTGACACTGACATCTGCAACACATTCTCGCACATGGTGCTTGGGCAACATCACGGCAACAGATCATATAAATATTTTGGCAGTAATTGTAAAAATTATGGCCCTATGAGGCATCCATGTAAATAAATGCGCTCGAGTCTTTAGATGTCAACCGCTCCGCTTCTTTACGTGCTGGTCGCATCGATTATCACGTACCTGTATGTATGCAACTAAACTTGTCGATCAAGTTCACAATTGAATGACAGATGTAATAAATCTACCTAATGACAATCATTCGGTATTCGGTCATCATGTCACCCACGATAAATCTTTCTTGGTACTGGAAAATAAATTCGCCAAGCGCTTAACGAGTCGTGTGATTCCTTCTCCTAATACATAATTAATCGTATTTATGCAGTGGATAAAGATGCACGTCGATGGATTGACGTGAACTGATGTCATTGGATGCTTTAATTGGAAGGTCATGTCGGGAACACACAGCATCAACGCGGTTGATTTGGACTTCACCAAGCTTTGATTTTAGGTTAGAGTGATATATCTAGCCGTGTACGATGTCGACATAAATGCTTTTCAGTCGGATATTTACTCTATGTTGTACCTGGTAAATTTGTTACTGAAGCCTCAATGTCACCGCAGTCAACTTTTTAAAACCAAATCATTCGCGTTTGCAGCTTTCCTGACGGTTTTAAACTTTGCTCCACCTCGATCACAAGTAATCGCTACTTGTCCATTACATGTTCTAACCCGAGATGGATTTGCGGTACGTGTTTTGTGATGCATTGCACACAATATAAAGATATGATCGGATAACTGACTTCCAAAATTGAAAATATTAATGTGCCTGTAGTCTCGAAACCGGTTGATGTGCCAACGGCATATAGTTTGAGATATTGGTAACAGTATTTTCACGTATCACAATAATATTGTCCGAAATGTCCTTGTATGAACTCACTATAACTAAAATTTAAGTTTTAATAAAGTAATATTATCAAACACTTTTCAATTCCAGTCAATAATAATTTGAATAATGTAATCAACTCAAATCAAAAACTGAACACAATGATAAGACTTACTATGCTTCATCTGCTTAGGAAAGATTTAATATTTTGTCAAGTCAACAACATTATATATAAAGCAACGACACAATAAAAGAGCACAGGATATAGAGCAGTTTCCTCTATAACGCATTCAAAGTTGTCAACAGGTTTAGAAATTCCATGTAAAGACTTCCTAGACTCAGATTCATGCAAACATATTAACAGTAATACTAATATGAATATTTAATTTATTCTCATAGAACAATATTTGCTACGTATTATGCTGTTTATCAAAAATATGTTTTTGGTCAGGTACACCAATAACTTGATTTTGGACATGGTCAAGTACAAAAATACTGATGTACAAAATATATAATCATTAAGAAAAGCCAACAAATAACAAAAATTAAATATTCATAGTAAATAAAATTTCAGGAAATTCGTTATATTTGATCAGAAATGGAATAAATATGAAACAATGTATACATTTCGAAAAGAGAAATATAGCAGGCCATCACATCACTGACATCAGTGAACCTTTAAAGAAATTTATTACGTCTTGCAGCAAGATAAGCCTAAGTAAATTGATAACTTTACCAATTTTTCTTTTCGTGCTGTTCCCATGAGACAACTTAGGTACCATAATTCCATCCACAACGTGCTTATTTGACGCCTTCAGTAAATAACATTTTGTGTCTATTTACCAAGTATGACTATAATTTTGCCACCTGGTCTTGCCCATTATAAAACACATCGTGAATGCTTGGTGGAAGATTATTAATGACCGTAAGAATAACATGTTGTGCGAACATTTTATCTTATTTGTTTGCTTTATTGCCGCGAAAATATCTTGAAGTCATTTGACAAGAAAATAAAACGAAATTTGATTGCAGAAGATGCAAGATCATGCAAATATTTTTACGAAAGTCTAAAGTTGTATTTTCTATAACAGATTTAGATATGAAAAATGAAACATTAAAATTCTGTACAATGAATTACTATGAAAGTAACGTTTATTAAAAGATGATAGTAGTAATTAAATTTAAATGTCAATACCACATTTTTAGACACAGTGGTTATACCAGTTTTGGAATTATCGCTTTTCTGTTTAGGAAATGTATCTGCCCTTATGTATATTTAAACTTGTATCTTCATATTTAGTCCTTTTAATTTTTCCTCTTCTACTGCTTTGTATTTCTCTCGCTCTCTCTCCATTTATTACGATTAATAGATCTTTAAATCTGCAACGATTTAATATACATTTATAAATTCAATGATGAGATGTGCCATTCATAATTCCTATACTAGAATGTCAAAATACAAAGATACAATTTAGATATCAATGTTTTTAAAATTATGTTTCCACACAATTCTTGCGAATTGACAGTGACTGAACTTAACACGACCCGTTTCTATTTTTATATTCGGTGAATGTTAAACACCTGATGTATTCTATGATGAAAGGTAGAAATTGTATTAAAAAATAAACGGCTGATTAAATAAAATAGCAAGGAAGACGGGTTATCTTTACTAAATTCTTGTTTTCTAATGTAGTTTGCAGAACATTTATCAAAAGTGACCTTAACAGAAAGTACATTTTTTCACTTTATGACATTGTGTAATATGCAATTAATTGAAAATAGAAAATTGTAAATGTATTTTAATTGAAGAAATTATTTCCCAAATGTGTCAAAAATATATTTGAGAAATCATGTGTCAGGTTAGAAAAACCTCCAACTAGAGACACTATAGAAAAGAGTAAATAGCCACATAAAAACTAAATAAAATAACAAAAACAAAACCCATTTCTTAAGAAGCCTTCTACTTTTTCGGATACTGTCTCTTTCCTCTGTAGCCTAAAATGCGACCTTTCTTAATACAAAATAAAAAGACAGAACTGTTTGTTACAAAATGTTCTGAATTTATCTAAACAAGAAATGGCATTGAAAGCAACATAATACCCAGTGTCAAGTTGACACGACGTGACAATTGTCATTTGACACGATTTCCTGTATAACAAAGAAAGAAGTTTTGGATTAGATTAACTTCAGTTGTTTCACCTGAAAGAAATATGCCACCAAACTCACACCAGCAACAACAACCTTCCAAAGAAACCTTCATCCAAAAAAAGGTACAACGGCTTCCTCTCCGGGTAACATTCGGATGTTTTGTCAAATTTAACCAAATCCTGTGCCCAAAAACGAAAACGAATCATTAAAAAATATCATAGGGAGAGATATATACAATGTGTGAATGTTGTTTAAAGTTTTGAAAAGGGGACGTAGATTTTGTCAAGCATATAGAAACAACTATTAGGAAAACATCGATATTTTTATTGTCAAACAATGAAAAGAAAAATGACCACCACATATCGTAAGTACCCCAAGAAACACCAAAAACATCAACCAAAAACTTTATCCGAGATATATTCGACGAGGTACTTAAATTGAACACTAAGTGTCAGATATTGAATAGTTCTAGAGGTGGATCAAAGTTGAAAACCGTCATCAAAGCTGCAAACGCGAATGATTTGGTTTTAAAAAGTTGACGAATTAGTCAGGATGACCATAGTGGCTTGTTAGATAATATTAGGTGAAATTGCATGGCCTACCGTCAGGAACAACGATATCAATTTATGTTAAATTCCTCAAGTTAGCGCTGTGGAAGAACTGCCTTCAGTGACACAGTGACACTGTAAAGTTATATAGATATATTTACTCTTGTAAGATGTTCATATGGGTTTAAAATATCAAAGCACTTGAATGATACTTTTTGAGTACGAGAAATATGTTCTCTATCAGTAGGTGTAATCTGGATGTTCCAGTACTAGCGGCTAAAACGTCAATTAGCAATTAAAACAACAACTACATGGACATCGTCAAAGACGGTACATGTGTATTGTATTATGGGAGGAACGTTTCTTTTGAATAAGTTACCCCCGATTAATGTTCTGTCAAAATCAACTACATTTGGACCTCAGGTGACGTTTCAAAGTGTTTCCATTTTATTGTGTGAGATGAAGTAAAAGCAAGAACTGTATTGATTCTTTAAATCGTATCTGTTCTTTTCTAAGCTTATTCTCAATATTGGGTACATGGAAGTTATCCTTCTGTCACAACACAAGAGACGAACTTTAGAGGTAGACAATTCCATAAATATTGATCCGTCACGTTTTTCTTTTATTAACAGCGCAATCTTTCTTCTTAATATTATATTCAAAATGCAGATAAATAAACTGTATTGATTTAAATGGAAATAAAATAACTGTTATTTACCAGTAGCTGTTTCTGTTGCAACAAATTTAATTGTATATTGTTTCAAATAAAATATTTTAACACTTCAAACTCCACTCAAACAGGTTTGATATAGGTATAATATTTATTCAAGGTTGCCTACATCAGACATGCATATTCGTAAATTAGCTTTATTCCATAACGGGTTCATTTTTTTTGTTTCAGCCTAATCAAGTGTGTGTGTGTGTGCTTGTGTGTGTGTGTATGTGTGTGTGTGTGTGTGTGTGTGTGTGAGTGAGTGTGTGATGGCTTGAAATGCAGTCATGCGTCCAGAAGAGTATTTTATTTTAGTGGAATCAGCACCAGCAACCTTAGCCGCTTTCTACCTCGTTACCCTTCGTAGAAGAGTTTAGAAATTTACAAAATGAAAAATTAGAAAAATGTTTTACCATGGCAGAAAGAAGTGGAACGGCTTTTTCCACTTCTTTCTGCCTTGGTAACACATTTTTTAATTATAGAACTAAACAGCAACAAGTAAAAGAAGCGAGAAAACTCCCATAGAAAATGAGCAGACGAAGAAGCGAAGATGAAATGTGATGAACAGAACAACAACGTTGACAAGCAAACGAAATAGAAAGAGAAATTCATTATCCAAACGGGCCAATGCAGCATGTATTCCATCTACGCTGACAATCCCTAAGATAGCGTTAGAAACAGTGACCACAAAATAATTCACTGATGCTTTTTGGTTATATTTTCTTTCAGAAGTCACAAAGTTCGCAAAACACCACAGAAGTCCATTTTTATCTTTTCTCTATCCACTTGAATTATCTTCAACTTCACGATTTCTTCTGCGTCTTCGCGTCTTCTTGTGGTCTTGATTTATTGCCTTTTTGATAGTTACAGGTTCGTCTTCATTTTCGGAAAACTTTTCTTCCTTCTCTTGTGTCTTTAGTTGGTTCTTTTTTTTTCTTAGGGTATTTTGATGACCAATGTCATTTCTCCTTCTCCTTACATCTATCTTATCATTCGTTTGCTTTTATTATCTAGTCATTATGTTGCCTGATATCCTTTCTCCTGAAGATCTAGTATCTTTTCATTTATCTCAAGAGGAGGAAAACTAGTCAGTCTTCTCTGAAGACAACGTTTTTTGAAGTTCCTCGAAGATCTGACCGTAAATTAACCTCTTTTGACGCTTCCTTCTTGACTATTTGATAGTTTGATGATAATATGACACTGATTAGAAGCCAGTTTGACATATTCGTTAAACAAACCCTATTCAAAGGTTTGTTCCAGAAGTCAAACCAAGATGGAGGACATGGATCGTCAATGACAAGTCAATTTAGCTGATGTCTCTCATTTCAAAATGTTACCCTTCTTTCCATAATTGCTTGTGGTTGTGCTTTTGACTTCTAAAACAAGCTCGGGTTAGTATTAGCCTTAAAACTGGTGTTGAAACAATGTAGTAGTCACCCACTTCAATGTCAAGCAGATCAAAGCTCCGAATTTCTGAACCAAGCTTTCCAAAAGGAATTGAAAAACAGAGTCACCCGTTTATCACCACTGAAAATTCCAACACCAAACGCAGTGTCGTTGAACGTTTCCAACGCATTATGAACGAATGCATAAGAAAAAATATTACTCATTGTTACGTATTATCTCGTTTAGAGTAACAAAAGAAAAGAGTGAAGACAAAAAATTGGGTAAGTTTTAACGAAGATAGTTTATTTCCCTAGAAAACACGGTGAAGGGTATAAGTATGAAATATAGTTTGTGGGTTGTGAAGAAAATCGAAATATCTATCCCAGAATTGTGAACATATATCATCCTATCGGTAAACAGTCTTTTCTGAATCTACTTTGAATGTCAAGTTGGTTTAAAGATGGTCGAAGATGTCAGACGAAGTCTTAACACAAATGTCCAGAATTTCACGTTGAACCACAATTTGCATTGTACTGTTCCAATTTAGAATGAATTTCATTGAATGTCTTTTTCCTAAACCACTTGTACATTTCTCCAGGGAAAATATTATTATTTGAAAAGTATATGAACTCTCCTAGCTTCCATCTATAACAAGATATATCTCGAGCTCTACAGATGTAAAGAACAATAGACTCTTTCAAGCACCTAAGAGATATATTATAGGAATGACTATTTTTCAGGGATCTAAGTGTTTTGAAACTGAACTAACCTGTCACTTCATGCACGTCACGCGCACGCTATTTCATCAACTAAATATCGCAGCATGCAATGCAAACACATATGCTAGAAAATGACCCTGGCCACAACCAAGTACAACGACGTTTTGAAGAGTCTGACTAAAGCTAACAAAGCTTATAAATGTGTCCCCCAACAACGAAGTGACCGTGTTTGAGCCATTGTTTGGAACGTCCGCTACAGCCTTCAAGAAATGTGGACTGTCATCAATGGGAGAATGGGTGTGTATTGGAAAAACCAAACGCACCTTCGATAAAGGTTATTTAAAGAACTGAACTAACGAATCGATTCATGTCAGTAGAGGAGTACTCGGCCGCCATTATCACATCTATGAATTTCATGATATGAACTGTATATTTTCTTTAAAAATCGTTTGACTTGCTGTATAACATAAGGAAAGCATTTTCGATCAAAAAATCCCGTAACGTAGACAAACGCAGAGTCAAAGAAGTGGCAGTACGTTGGAAAGGACAATTCCCAAATATTGATTCTTGGATTGCCGCTTTGTAAGTCAGAGACTTTTAAAAGATTATACCATCATAACGATCATCATAACAGAACGACCGCCCCTTCTCAAAAGTCTTCTTTTCAAAATATCTAAAGTAATTACTATGGGTACAGTTTGAAGAACGTGTGCCTAAAAACGTAAGTCATCCTTTCTCAGCCAAATCTTGTATCATAGTTGCCGCCATCACCAATTTGAATTTGCAATAAGGAGACAGAATATAATGGCCCTTTTTGCTCAGTAGTTGCTTAGGTTGCATTCTGTACAATCCTTCAGATTTCGTCGAGATGGCTCACACGTACCATCTTTCATCAGGACATGAAAATTTTAAGTAGTGTGATGTGCACACATGAATGCGTGCGGTAGTATGGCTATAATTCCCTTCCGTGCAATAATTTGGTTAGCCCACGGTGTGGGCATTAACCGGCTGTGCCTATATGGGTTAATGCATTTTAAATTTCAAGATCAATAGAGCAGTCAGACTCACCATTTCATCACCAACCCTACATAAATTACCTCCGCTAAGCAGTGTAAAGTTGGCAAGCTGAAGGAAGCAATATATATCATAATAGACATTGAACAGCCACTCCACATAGTAGAAGCTCAATTGTTTAGTTAAGCCGAGTGAGAAGAGATACGACTTTCCTTCAAGAGCAAAGAGGCTCCTCAAAAAGTGTTTAACCAGGAAGTAGTGAAGATCATGGCTATCTATTTGAAATAAATAAAGAAAAGGAGAATGAGAAGAAAAACAAAACATGATTTGGAGCGCCTAAATAAGAACTGGAGCAAGCTTCAGGAAACGTTTATGACGATTGACCTTCTGACTGAAATCCTAAGACATGAAAAAAAGTGAAGTTTTTGTACAAAGTGAGGTGATGGTGGAGAATATAGAGGTCAAGGAGAAAGTAGAAAAAATCCTAACTACCCTTTTCATGGCCACTCCCATGTATCAAAACCTGCCTCAAGTGTTTCGTGTTTTGTGTATTTGCTTGTGTATGTTTATTATGTTTATGCAGGCTTATATTTTCAATCCAAACTTAAAACACTAACCTCATTTCCATATGTTGTTCTAAACCCTTTTGATACGAAACCTCTTGTCTCTCAAATTTCATTTTCATGTTAATCTATTTTATTGCTTTCAAATGTCTTTCCCATGTTAAATTCACTTTATGTTCTAAAGTGCATATCTTGGCCTCACGTACCATATATTAACATTGACATATTTTATTGCCATACATGCACAAGTATATACATGAAAAGTGCCTAGGATACTGTATATAACTGTGCATAGATCAGAAATGCATGGCATTTCTACAAATAAATATAGAAACTTTAATTGTAATTGAAATGGTCATACAAAATACGAGTAGACAGCTATTTGAAAGGTAAGAAAGGGGTAAAATTGGGGTGAGTGGAATATGCAAGGGTTTGGTGGTTGTTATAGGAGAGAGATCACGCCAGTAGTTGTTTTGTCTATTGAATTAATGTACTGTCTTAGTAATGTTATGTATATTTAATTTAATTATCTGCTTGTTAGCTTTAAATTTTTTTATTTAATTACATGCTATTATAAGGCAACACTTTTCAGATGTTCAGTTCAGTTTTGTTTGACCTGACCGTTATAATAATAGAAGCACTGTATCTAGTTGCTGACCGTGATTCATAACCAGCAAGGGTTCTGGTAAACAACCTTTTTAAAATATTTAAAAAATTTCTTTCCCAGAGTAAGAATCATTGATTTCAATTAAGGCCATACTAGGATTACGCGATGTAAGACATGTAAAAAAGCTTCTATTTTGTTCTGGAAGACTGTCTGATTATGTGAGTCAACCGATTTCTATGTGAATATTGTTTGTAGAAGCGTTCAAGTTAGTCCAGTTTCAATCCTTTGAGCTTCAAGTTACTGACTTTCGGGTCTTAAATAAGTCGCCGACAAATAAATTATCACTTATAATACTAATGCTCACTCCAGTATCAACCAGGATTGTATTTAATAGACTTCAAAACATTTATCATTTTCAATACATGTAAAAATATGTGATCAACATGTTTCAATGTAGAAATTCATTATGAAACTCTTGCTTGGGAAATAAAGGGTCTAATTTGTAAGACTTCAGTATTTGATGAGACAAATTGACTTGCCATTGTTTGAACCATGGGTCTATGGTTTTGAGATCAGAGATTATACATATTCGATGTCATTGGTATTAGATGTGAACAAATCTAGTGAACTGTCATTAGCGAGAAATCTTGTGAAATTTTAGTGGACCTAGAAATTTCCTTGATTATGAAAGCATTTTTTTGCATTAGATGTATTATGAAAACATTTTAAAGTTTTGGAGTCCGTCAGAAAGATAATTGCGTATAGGTATTAGCTAATATATTTTAAAAACGACCAGAAAGATAATTATTTAGCCAAACAATTACATGAGAATATATTACATATGGATTCCTTGCAGTTGTGTCCCATATTTTTAATGAAAAATACTATCTCGCTAATTTTTAGAATATGAGAAAAGATAAAAACGTCATGTGTGTAGAAAAGATTTATATATTTTCCGTATTGATTAATCTACGTGTGAATCGACAAATAATAATAGCAGCAAAAATCTTCCTGGACTATCCCAACCAACGAAGAAGAAGAAGAAGAAGAGGAGGAAGAAGAAGAAGAAGAAGAAGAAGAAGAAGAAGAAGAAGAAGAAGAAGAAGAAGAAGAAGAAGAAGAAGAAGAAGAAGAAGAAGATGATGATGAAGAAGAAGAAGATGATGATGATGAAGAAGAATAAACAGCAACATACTAACAACAAAATGTATTCGGCTTGGAGACAGATACATTTCGATGATGTAATGGAGAAAAGCCTTGCACCGCACGAATAGACGACATGCAAACGATACTAGTATCATTTCAAATTAATTTAAGTAATGGAAACAGTGTGTTGTTGATAGCAGGAAATTTGTTTGACGCAATGCCACCAGCGTTAAGATCCAATACAGGGATATAATTATTGACAAAAAGCACTTATTTCATTTCCTTCAGAATGCACGCAACCTACTTAACATCAAAACTTCAATTCATTGATCTCAATAATTCTAAAGAAATACCATTAAAAATATTTAGCTAAAATTATACTCCTTTGATTCCGTTAAAGTACATATGTTGCAACAATCAAGGTATTATATCTGGTAATATACGTAATGTAAAACAATTTAAAAATGTAAATAATGGTCACATTTATGATCATCACAGGCCCTTTGTCGTGTGAAATCAATTGCTTGTATCGTTGAACAATCTATCTCCTTCATGATATTTTTTGTAGCCTTCAATAGAGTCTTTGTATTAAAACATATCGTATGTTTGGTTTGTCATATTTTTTAACTAAAGTTGCGAACAAAGAATAGTTGTACCTCCTGATATTTATTACAGATTTTAATAATATTCTATTCCTTTTCATGGGTTTACGTTTCAATTACTGTTAGAGTTTTGCCAATATATTAAGCAATGTCATTTTGTATCTGTCTGGTCGTTCACTGTATTATACTCTGTAATTGGGCCTAATATATCTCTCTTTCAATTCAATAGTTATTACTTCGCATGTCGGTCCAACACTGTCTTAAATGCAACTATTTTAACTACGTCCCCATTCAAAGACTTCTGCTTTCAAATCTACTTCTTTCAGTTGGAAACAGTCCATTTCAATCACAACAAAAGTGTAAAATAATACTTATTCCGGTTTATGAAGGAATAGCAACTGGGGACAGATAGGACCCCTGCAATCAATAACTGTTAGAGGCACTTGGGGTCCATAGTGTTAACCTGATCATGTGTTTATGATACAAAGGTGACCTTTGGGCAGATTTGTGTATGGGACAGAGGGGTATGTGGCCGAAGCTTTGTAGAACAGAAGGATTTAGGAGGTAAAAGGATTTATAGGATCAAAGGGGAATGTTACTGGTAAAGGTTTTAAGTTTCTTTTTTTTTTAATAATTTGCGACATAAACAAACAAGCACACATACACAACATAGCCGTTCATTGCACATTTTTGGCAACAGTGAAATAAGATCTTTTCTAGCAATGTGAGTAGACCTAAAAAAAGGGCCTTTTAGGATTTGTAAACCAAATCGAATTATACTTCGTCTGACATGGTGTCCATACAGTAAGATTATCTATTGAATTCCCGCCTTTCCAAATAATTTGTTCTTTTCCAGATGCTGCATCCATAATCTTGGTGATGGCCCTGATGGCGCAAGTTGTAATCTGTCAACTCTTCCATCTTGACTGCTTGAAAGCTGAATGATTACTATTAGGGTAAGACTCCAGCCCAATATACAGTAGAACTTTATTTATCCATCAAGGTGCGGAACCGAGACCATGATAATTATGAAAATAGACGGATAATATATTACGTATATTAAAAGTACATTACAGTTGACCGGGTCATCAAAAACTCAATAATATCTACATATGTACATGTATCTGTTCTTAATATTTTGATGTACAATGCCCTGACGGTATACAGAGACTGACGGTTAATTGGGTGCCGAATAATAGAAGTTCTACTGTTGGGATTCATGGCGTGTAAACTCAAGGACACGGAAAATGTCCACTCATGATTAAACAATTGCACCAATTCAGTGAGAAATAGAACATAGTAAGAGGCAACAACTTGCCATGTCGCCTCAGATATTAGATGATGTGTTGGTTCATAAATATGGGACCGAATCAGAAGATGACAGGAACACACCAGAAGCATTACCTTCTGAGTCCACCATAAGATAAAGAGAGTCTATCTTTTACTGCGAGTCGTTATTTTCATAGTGTATTCTGCCATCACTGCTTACAATGTTCACCGCGATTTGTACATTCTTGCCATTTTCCTTTTTGTAGGTTATATTTCGACAAAGTCAATGGTTGAACAAATGGAGATATGGGCAAAAGTATTGGATCTTGAAAAGAAAGTCGAAGAGAAAGTACATTTTCGAGAAAGATTCTCTGGCGATTAGAAAGAAATTTGCCTTGTGTATAAAGAAGTATGTCGATGAAGAGCACGTAAGTTAAGAGATATGCTAAATACGCTTTGCATACGGTTGCTCCATCTTAAACCCAAAGATTGGAAGCCTTTGACGCAAAGAAAAGGATTTCTTTAAAATGTCTTCATTGGCAAATTCACAAAAAGCTTTGGTGATAGTATATAAAAATGCGTTGCTTCAAACTGGATGAGACTTTTTGGCTCGACAAGAGGTTCCTATATATATGATATACACTGATAACCAAAGCATTCCTTCCTCTTCCACACCACGCCTCAGTAAGGACAAGCCAAAAAGAAACGTCAAAATACCTTCAGAGCTAATAAACACGTTGTGTAAAAGGCTACTAAAGGAAGAACAGTCAGAGCATTAGACATGTTTGAGAAGTAAGAAAATGGTGCACAAAGATTCTATCGAATGTTCCAGGTCAGAACGCGATCTTTCATGACATCACATCAACCGTGATGATGCGGAAATTCTAATAGGTAGAATTTCATCCCACAGTTTCTTGTTTGATAGCTAAAGCTAGTAAATACAAAATTAATATTGAATAAGCAAGACCCTGCATTTACCCGTGTCATAGTTTACCAAAAGTATGAAACAATGCTGTCACGTATTGATCAAGACGACAGAACGTATCTGGTACAAGTAGATGTGAAATCCATTGCCGCTTAACCAAGATATAAAATCGAAAATTATGGCCCTTTGAGTCTCATCTCTGAAGATAAAGTGTTCAATTATAGGTATAAAGACACGAGTGACCACCATCAAAATCCTCCACTGACTTCTATGAGGATTCAATGCATCAAAGCTCTCTTGTCGCAATGTACGGAGACGAACCGTACAGCAACGTATGTTACAGATATTTTCTAGGAACAATTAAGGATTGAATTGATGATTTATGATTACGTGTGAAACACCAACATTGATGCATAGGAACTACAGTATCGTCTGACGCAAAGTACTTATATTGCTTCTTGGTGTGAGCTAAACATATTGCTAAAATAAGAGACATTTAGGTTTATGTTGCCAACACAGACGACAGTCATCAACCAGGAACCCAATTGGTGGCCCTCTACAGTCAAAAAGATTACATTGTGGACTATTTTAATTTATTTATTTAAATAGCAGGATCAAACCATGTCTAAGAAGTCATTCCTCTTGAATTTATATTTTTGTTAGAAATGTTTGTGGGTCCAAAGTTATATTTGAAAGCCATGCATGACCAAAACTAGTTTCTGTGCTTCTCATGAATTGGTCCCACGGGCAACGCAGTATTTTAATTTACTGGATACACGTTAAATGTTTAGCTTGATGACACTGTCACATACATTTTCGATAACTTTTTACCAATGATGAGGGCAGTAATAGCTTTAAACCAATATGATTAATAATTACATTTTAATACTGTAAATGTGGTTATAAACGAAAATAACACAATGAATTATGCATTACATAAGAATGACTTTACTTGTACAATCATCTCAATAATATACAAATAGTGGTCTTCTGATTTGACCGATTGAAATATGTGGTATGCACTGTAATTACTTTTATATCACATGAACGTGTTAGAATCGACTTCTATGTTAGTATAAGATTACGGAACACATAATTTTAAAATAGCTGTTCTTTTCAACTTTACCTTCACGATAAAATGTTCAAGGAAATAAATGCAATTGCCAACATTGATTTGAGTGCCAGTGTCTTGTATATATTACTGCCATTGTTTCTTAAGTGTCTAATATAGAATTCTACCTTTTTGTCCCTTAATCAAGCAATGTATTATCAGTCCCCGTACGTTATATTCCCTTCGCTCAATGTATATAAAGCACCAATTAGTAAAAATATCGATAAGCAAATAATAAGGCCATCAGTCATTTTAATAGTCTTCATTTCTAATAGAATTTTGTTTTACCGACATGCACGCATGAAAGCTGTGAATTGTCTTCGAGATCAATTGTTAGATTAAAGTTTAGAAGAAACTGGTATTAATAGACGTATTAATAATGTAGGTTATAAGAATAGTTTTATGCCGATTATTTGACCCAAGAGAGGGAGATTTAGATCATTTTGAGACCATCACATATATCATGAAATAATAAACATCATGTTCAAGTGGATAAAATATAATTGTATTCCAAGGTTTGACGAGCCTAAGAACAGTACGGCCTTTTAAAGCGCAAATGATGCATGAAACACTGTATAATCAAACTGAAGCTCAAATAAGTCCAGAAGGTTATAGACTACGCAAAGGATAGAGTAATCATAAAATTTACCTTCTCATATATAATCGTGGAGAGTGCAGGTTTGTCGTTGGAAAATACAGCCAAAGGACCTCGAGGTACATGTATGTAGATGAAGAAAATAAACGGCGACAGATATAGTGATTGGATACTCATTGTCATATAGGTAAATAAAAATTATGGCTTACCAGTTCCACCCTTTCTCTCTCTCACTCACTCTGTCTCTCTCTCTGTCTCTCTCTCTCTAACACACACACAAACACGCACAAACACAGACACAATAACGGATTTCCCATTTTGTAGATATCGCAGCTGCCTTGGGCAGCAAATTTCAGGGGTCAGCAGATTATAAAGTGTGACGATCTGCCTTCTAGTTAAAATTTTTTATTGTTTAAAATCGTAAAGGTCTTAAAAGCCATGGATGTAAGTCTTTGCTTAGGAACAGGAGCTGGGATCACTTGCAACAAATCTGATAGTGCCTAGGAGTGGCAAAATCATAAATGCGTCATAGTACACACACACATACAAACACAGACTATATTCTTTTCTCAGAAATAACATATATTTTCTCGATATTGTAAGGTCAGTATGCTGTTGTTTTTCCTTGTCGTAATCATCATCATCTTCGGAGTCATTTGTCTGTGTCTTGCTAGTGACCTATTACATTTTACTGAGTTATTACATAACTCCCATACAAAAGAGTAGTTTCTGCAAACGTTTTCTTGTAACACATAAGACACTTTTAAACAGATATCTTCTTGAAATGAAATAGTGTAATATTTCTTAATCTTAAAAGGTATAAAAATTACATGCGTAACTTTAAGTTACTTCCTGAAACAGGTCCCAGGACATTATGTCGAACCAGCTGCAATCCTAATTCCGAAGAATATACTCTATTCCTTGACCAATGAATCAGAAATATCTACTCACATTTTCGAGACCACTAAAGAAATAGATTAATTCTCTAGGAAGTCTTACATAATGAGCACTCTTATAAAAATGTAGGAAAAAAACCCGCAAATTATTTTTTTTCACATGAATAATTTGTTGAAACCAGTATGTAATAATTAAACAGATCTAAATTTATTAGCAATAATAATTTAATAATTTAATAATAAAATCAACAATTTATTTGAAAACATTTTGATATTGATTTTCCGCATTAAAATGCAAATTGACATCTCTAATACTAATTTATGGGGTAAAAGTTGTTCCCTAGCTGAATCTGTGATATCAAAATGTATTTTATTATCACACGTAAATGCTAGCAAATTATCCTATAAGGAAAATGTGTTTGTCTTTATTTCATTTAAATTTGTACGAATTAAAATGTAACTCCACTCTAAAACGATTTACACCACGAAAATGCTTGATTAGTACGGTGCATGTTAGAGATTTACAAGACATAATGTATTTAAGGAAATAACAGGTAGCAAGTACTTACTTGTACTGGTGGGCAGAGAATTACAAAATATACAAAATGTCTTAAATTGTATCCTGAGTTTGTAATGATGGGAATATTGATTTCTTTTTGAACGTAAGTGTCTAAAATAAAATCATTCTGCACGAATAAAATCCATATATCAACATGATCATGAATAATATATTAAAATAGAAATACCTATGAGAGTCTTCTTGTCACCTTGACAAAATATTTTTCCGAACTTTATATATCTATCCTGAGATAAAGCTGCATCCAAGTATAGCTTTGAAGAAATTGTTCTTATTGCTCTCAGATTTAAAACAGTTGGTGTACCAAGATTGTATCAATTAATGATATACACATGGAACGATCAGTAAAGTAAGTTGTGTGTCTTGGACCTTCATGCCCTGAAATAGAATCATCATATAGAAATGCAGAGTCTTGAGTTGACCATTTTTTTAACATCGTTCAAATTCTGTAAAAACGATGCCAACAGTATTTACACCAAGGTATATACTGTTCTGAATTCCCTGTTTTGACAAATAGGGCAATATTGTCCTAATCAAATTCTGTTAATTTGAGAACAAAAATCTGATTAGAGGGACAAAAATGAAACCAAGTTGAACTTAATAAAGCAACTACTGCAAGTCCATAGTTAAAGCCTTCCTTGTTTTCATTCAGGTTTCCAGTTTCACTGATATTTCACTCAGATGTTCTGTAGTTATTTATATCATCATGATAATGGTGTAAAACAAAACAACACAAAGAAAGAAAAAAAACAGCAAAAGATTCTGCTGCTGGTGGCGTATTCCTAGTAACATATTCCTCCTAAAACACGCGACTAAAGGAAGTTGAATAATGGATTAATAACCGAATCAGATTAGTTCAGAGTCTCAAAAATGCCAAAATTAACTCTGTAAACATAAAGAAAAATGCAAAGTAATACGTTTGAATACTTAGGCCGTGGAACGAAGCCCATACCAAATATGATATAAAGATACAGGATCAATAACAACTACATCTGTTACCTATCTTGAGAATTTTAAACATTTTCTGAATCATCTTCACTAAATCTTTATTTGAAGAAAATACTGAATATTAAGATAAATATTCTTGTTAATTATACTGTTCACATAAACGTCTTGAGCGAAAGTCAAATCTAAAATCATTCTGAATTCATCTCAGTGCGGCTTATGTGATGCGTTAAATGGTGAAAATATATAATTCGAACGAAATAAATTTGATTAGAATAGTGCAGTTACAAAACTATATGAAACCTTGCTTTAAGAATTGAAAGCACGTGCATTAAACAAAACATACTGCTGATTTAATTGGCGCTAATATGTCAAAGAGACTCCTTGGAGGCTGATAGGAAAACCTAATGTTAATAAATCACATCTGAGAATCTGCGTAACCCACCAAGGGGCCCAAAAATCATTATTAAACAAGAATCTAAAGAAATTCCTTTTGCCTAAAACACTGTTTTTTGGACTCTAGTGTCGCGTGAGCATTATATTAAAAAATGAAGTTCTAAACTTCTAGTGGAATTTTACAGGACTAAATACATCTTTGTCGTGGGATGTGTTTAATTAATTCATATTCCATCTTTCGCATTAGTCATCTACTCAGTAGCGTACCGCTTCTACTGCTACTGCATTACAAACAAACACACTCTGTGGTGTCCTGCAAATAAAAATACTGGGCTACTTTTCTTGTTGAATCTCTTTCCTTGCTATTGGATTTTTAGACCGGCACACTCGTACAAATACATATTATTTCGAAAGATGCTAGCATCTTTTATTCCTCGATATTGAATTTTGGAGGCTAGCATCGTACCAAATGTGTACCATATGGCGAATTAACAGCCGATCAATGCAATATTGCATACATAAAAATGTGATCGAAGTCATACTGGTATTCTGAACATTTCATAGATTTTTTATTACAAATACACATAAATTGCAATTTTTGATTTTATGGGATCCTAGTTCAACCACATTTCGTTGGGAGATCATTATTTATACTCCCCGAGATACACAAGCAGCAATATTACTGCTATATAATGTTGACAATTTTAACCTAAAGGTGTCCTCTTTCGTAAGGTGGATTGAATTTTGAGCTCTGTGAAAGAATGAAAACAGCGCGAATAGAAAAAAATACATATGTGTTTTTTGTAGATCCTCTTTTTTGAAAATATTTGTACCGGCTACAATTATTAAAGCCTGTACCAATCAGTAACTTTCGTCTGGAAGTCTTTTCATTGAAGTTAAGGTACATCATTCAAAATTCCGTAATGAATACAATTTGGTTAAACTATTTCAGTGTTAAATGTTGGAAGAATAATTCAAATTTATTTTAATTTGAGCTCATGTGCCGGTGTGACCTAGAAATGGTACTACAGTTGATGTGCTATCGTTATTAACTGCTTAAATTGACTTCTTGTGCAACAGAAGGCCAAACTGTAGGACGTCATTGATGAGACACTAATAAGAGGGCCCATCAGTCAGTACAGCTGGTAAGATCATATGCAATGGTGCATGGATTGATAAACGTCAACAGTAGATTTGAATAGAAAACAAATTTAGCCTCTAACACTTAGTCTATGCATGGTTTCGCACCAACCCTCTCTGTAGATATTGTCGCTAATAATTGTATTAATTGTATCCTAATATGTAACATTTACATGCACATGAAAACTAGCATTGTTCGTATCATATAATGTTTATACAGAAAAAGTTTTCATTCAAAGTTTATGGAACATATTTCCAAGCCATATTTGTTTATAAATGTCGAACAGATGAACAACTACCAAATAAGCAGAAAAGTGGAATTGGATTATTTCAAAATAATATATGTCTATCAGTATCAATTTGTAAACTTGAAGTAATTATTATTAATGTTCCCTATAGGACTTTGGGAAATGTCTGAGACAAAAAGAGTACAAAATGCCTACAAATAATAAAAAATTAGGTCTGTTACTAAAATCAGATCGTGCTTCCAAACCCACGCAAGATAATTTAATATCTAGTCTGGCTTTGTCGTATATAATAGTTCTTTTAGACACTGAAAAGGTATGGTGTAATAGCTACAGTGATGAATGGACAGCCTGAAGTCGTTTGCCTCTTTCTTTGAATATGCATTTGAAATTATGTGCAATATGAACAATGGTTAGTTACGTATTATATCCAAATATAAATGTTTCGACCCAGGATAAATTTGCTTTTTTTGCTGCATGAATACTCATTTTGCGTTACTTTTGCTGGAGCATGAGAGATAAATAATGAATTTACCGTTTGTGAATTAAGTATTTGAATGCAATGAAATGTATTTCAAATATCCCAAAATGTAAGCAGTGCTTTTAGATAAACTTTGGAGTAAACAACATTTTTGCAAAATGCCACATGGAAGCATATTTATGTTTTCTGAATTAAAGACTTACACAGGGCCAAACAACTGTCAAGTTCGCAATATTACTTAATTATTAATGCAAAATCAAAATATAAAATGACCTTATCATTTTTATCATATCCAGTAAATTTGACTGCAATTAACATCGTCTTTGTCACAATTTATTTACTCGTGTATTAATTACGTTTCATTATCTATTTAATAATGAGTCTTTAATCTGTGTTGCTGTGGCAATATTTTGCCTTGAATTCCATTTGCTCTTGCAGTCCATATGAAGGAAACATGCGAAGGTATGAAAAATCTTTAAAGGTTGATAAACCATGACCAACATCAGTGTCAGCTTTGTGGCAATTTGAAGGTTCTTGCTATCTTACTATGTCTATAGACAGGATACACAAAGTACTGCTGCTTTCACTGCGAATGGGATAGTCGTACGGTTGATTCCCACTACATCAAGAAAGATTTGCTACTCAGACAGTCATTTGAGCTTGAGAGGGAAAGAGTGCAGTATTCTCCACTTGAAAATATAAATGACTGAAAAAAGCATTTATGTAATGTGCCTTTTGTCTTGAATGCTATCAAACATGTTATCGTACCTAGCATCGCTATTTATATTCAGTAAAAACTCAAGCAAGTAAAACAAAATTATCAATAAAACCATGAACATAACATATCCCAAATTACGGATATATTTCAACTTCTACGTTGTTTTGGCATACGACATAAAAAAGTTTTTAAAACATTGTCTTCCAGTTAACAAGCTAAATAGTTATTTAATCTATTATCTGATTTAATGAATAAATATTCAATAGTTTTACAGGATGTGATATGTCTGAAAACGCTAAAAGACAAGACTTATAAACATTAATGGTATTTGGTGATATCAGAAAGGCCTCAGACAAAGCATGGCGTAAAGTTGTATTTTATAAGCTATTGTCTATTTGAATCTGCTCAAGGCTTTTGTAAATATTGAAATCTTATATCAAATAGGAAGTAAATAGATGTTTTAAAAGAATTAAACTTGATATCATCATGTCACGCCTGGTGGAACACAGGTATCTGAACTTATATTAAGTAAATTGTCACTGTTACAGTTTCAAGTTCGTTATCTATACTGCTTGGCTGCTTGTGTTCCAAATGAGTATCTTTATGAAATCAATTTGTGGTCTCACCAATGGTTACTAATTTTAACAAAAGAACACCGCAAATATGAACATATCCAGAAAGTCACGAAATCACCCGACTTATTTTTTATCAATTATACGTTTGCAGTGATTATAAGTTCTCATAATTGCTTGTTCTTAACAGTGGATAAAATATCTTGACATATTCACACATAGAACATATAGCGTTACATAACTGCAGAAAAAGTTCGACATATTACAAAGTTGTAGTACAGACTTGATAGACAACGATCATACATTATTTCACCTTTATACGAGCTTTTTAACGTTCAGAGATAATGTTTGGAACAATTAAACTTAACCTGAAAAAGATAACATAGAACAGTTGGAATTGTTTTACGGGGAACGTTTTATATATCATAAGCATACTTCTGGAGAAAGCAAACTGAGTTAGTGTTTTTAAAAGATGTTACTGACACAGACTGATAGCACTGTGTGTTAAATATGCCATGTCACAACTCTTCAGTTCAGATGAATCTCATGCTGGAAAGTAATAGATAATAAAACTAGCCTCCAAACGTCGTTTACCATCACAAATGTATACCAAATTTAATTTGAAACACTAATTCTACCATCTTGAAATATGCGGAATAATCCGCTGTTCTACTCATTTATTAAGCATGCTAAAGAATTTAGATTAATAGGTCCTAGTCGGTATTGAAACCCGTTCGTGGCACATTTTGGCACAATGTACGTGACAACAACACCCACTCGCATATCATGGTAATACCAAGAATAAGAACTATTAATGTATATTCAGTTGAAATAAGTCTATTTTTACAAAAAGAACCTTTTAATAATTATTGTTACTTTTAAACGAAGATATTAAATGCTTTGAAGATTGTAGCCTTTGTTTTGTAGTTTGGAGTTTCTTTTTCTATTTTGTCTTGTAGTTTGGAGTTAGTATGTCATAACTGCAAGTTTTTGATCTCGTATTTGTGAGTTTTTCTCTTGTTATTGTAATTTTACTACCATAAATGTAACATCTCTTGTCATTGAAATTGGCTTTATTATTGTCATCGTGGAAAACTTTTTACCTTTTCTTTTTTTACTTGGATTTTGTTATTAAAATATTAAGCGAGTTGTATTGTCAGCAAGTGAATCACGCATATAAGTATGATGCTCTCTTTCAGATAGTTGAGTTGTAATTAAGTCTCAGTATCTTCTCAATTAAAAAAGCGTTCATTCGTAACTACGATGTGAACACTTGTGTGAGAGACAGAAAACTAATAATGTCGATTATTAGCTCATGATTATGATATATGCAACTCTTAATTACAATATAAGATTTCATAATTAAGTCGTAATTATCAGATACAAGCTCGCAGTTATGAAATAAAACTATTGATTCTGATCTGACACTAATCACCTTCACTAGTCATGGCACAAAACATTTTATCTTAGTTTTAAATATCTTGCCATTCGAAACCATACATTAGAAATTGTATCCTATATTAAAGACTATCACCTCGTAACCCATTTTATAGTTTCACGTTTATATTGCCCATGCTTGTAAATTATTATTGTATGCTATTATAATATTACCAGTTTAACCGATTGGATTTCCTTTCGATACAGATATTCAGTCTGTATTTCCGTATCGTATTTTCAGACTATATTAATGTTTCCCCCAGACGTCCGCCCGTCGATTTTTAGGCGTAGTAAGTTGAAGGTTATAAATCCTACTTCGCGATAAATTGCATTCATATGGAAAAGTCAATCATATTTGAAAAGCACAAAATCGAGTATTCGAAAAATACAAGACCGCATGTGGTTTTATTGTTAGTAGGGAAAAAGAAGTTCCCTTGAATATTTCAATGTCTTGTATATGTTTGCAATTCTGTCTAATTTCAGTCATTAATAATTTAAATTTTTATCTACGTAAAGATATGTGTATATGAATTAGGAGAGAAATATATGTAAATATGATTTCCTTGGTTTATTGTCTATACAAGTTTTTTTATGTTTAACACAATAATCTACATAAAATATCTCGTTGAAACCAAGTGTGTGACATTATAGCCAACATGTGATTCCTTGGAAAATCTCTTTGGCTTGTTTCAATGTGTGTGTTATTTTGCCTATAGTTTTATTAGTCAAATAATTCAGATTATCGGGGAAAAATAATTGTTATAAACGAGACATCTCACACCAGACGTTTACCTTTTTTAATCTTCTAAATATATTGATGCAATGGTATGTTCTTTCCATAATGATTCATGCAAAAAAATAGATTTAATAATTTAGATAAACTATTTGACAATAATTGGCATATTTTTATTTCATTCATCTAACTGTAGTAAGACAAGAGTTCATTCACAAAGGGTTTCCTCTTGTTGCTATTATTGAACATAGGTAGCACGAAGCTTTAATATAGTTCGATTGCATACAACTCATTTAATAGCTTCTGTTTATATATTATTGTATATTTAATCAGTTACTTTACTTATATTTTCATCGTTTTATAATATGATAACAGATGGTGGAATTTTAATTAAATTATATGATAACATTAATTAATGAGCATATAAAGGTAATCAAACATACTGTAATATATATATATATATATATATATATATATATATATATAATGCACATTCTCAATAGTTTATGTTTTCACCTTAAGATGGTTTATTTATGTTTTCACCTTATGATGGTTTATTTTTCCAATCAGTGTTTTCAAATGTTATCAAAATAACACACAAAGCAAACAGGCATCGTCCTAAATGAATGCCATAGGTACAGTAAACTATCTGTTACAATCAAATGTTATCCATTCATTTTTTCATTGCATTATTTTACCTAAGTTGTCCATTGGTGGAAGCATCCTAATCAATGATTTCACATATTACATTGATTGGCAAAATTTAGCTGTTTTTGAATCATACATATATAATATATTTTCTTGATATATTTCTAGTCCATCTTTTGAAGTCAATATTTAACCATTTGGCTCGATATATATTCTGTTTTTCTGTAATTTTATTTAGTTCCCTTTATCCTCTTCGGTTTCTGTATAAGTGAAAGTATTAATATTTTACGTTATATTTCTGTTTTCATCTGATTCGGCGCTATATTAAACAGACAAAATCTTTGCGTGTAATGCTGACGGTTTTAATAATTAAATTGAAAATCCGTAAAATAAAGGTAATTATGTGACTCACACGTTAATGAAAACTGATAGTAAAAATGTTCAAATGTGATGGAATGACAATATCAAGCAAATACTGACACATCCCATTATAGCAGTGCTGACTGGAAATTCGGTTATGTCACCGTAGGTTGGACAAAATATACAGATAAAAGATTCTTAGATATAGATACTCTTTATTCAGATCTCTGCACGTACAATAATGGCATAGAGATCTGAATGATATACACAAATGAGCCATTTTCTGAGCATGTAAGATAAGCAGATAATTTAATAGGTGATTGACAAGGAATTGAAAGTGGAGAAGTTCCAATTGTCATGATAAATGTATGCACTATAATCACTTCGTAATAAATGAACACAATCAGCATCAATAGCGTAGGCTAGTGTTACTCTGTAGTGTAATTTCAAAATGTTGATACCATGTTGTCTAATGCTTTCATAGTATATCTATCCTCCCTCATCTGTAAGGATACCTTTCGCTGTAGACAGAAGTATTTTCGCACACATGTATCTGCTCAAGAATTAATAGCATCATATAATTTAATTAAAATTCCACCATAAAGTTATACATCTTTCTTGTTGACCAGTAAATTTGTTTTCCATTATTTAATGTTCGTTTATGTCAGTAGTATAATTCACAATCTATCACGTGTATTGTTTCCTATTATGTTTCTTCAATGCATTTTCTATTACGTAAGTAATTGATCTCACCACGTATGTCAACATATGATCAGGGAGTCGCATGTTTTTCATCATTTTGGACTCATACAGGAAGTGTATTATCCACATTCAGGTCTATGCCTATCTCTAATTAACAAACACTTAACATATTTTTATGTCGGCGTCTCATAAGCACTTATCATAAGCACTTAACCATTATGATTTCAAATGGTAAAAATAGAAGAATGAAACGTTTCTTCCTAATATACTACTAAAGGGTTATATTTGACAAACGCGAGGTGGACAAAACAACGTATAAGTTAGCATTTGCCAGAAAATTAATTTGCTCAACAGCGCTAATTTATTCATGATACCACACATTAAATAACAAGATAATAGCTATAAAGCTAGCTAAGCAAATTCAGAGGAATTTATTTTCACAAATTCCCATTTGATTTTCTAAATTTATAATTCCCAAAAGGTATAAAGCATGAATTATGGCATTCGTAAATGCATTATGTCCTATAAAAGTCATGATAAATGTGCTTCTTTGGTCTGCAATTACGTGTTTATTGAATCCAAAAAAAGCAACAAACTTTAATAGACCACATGTTTGGTACCCTTATGTCAGTATTATGTATTGGGTAGAATTAAAACGTGTAATTTAATACAAATAACTAGTTCATTTTTAACGATTTTATAACAAAGTGAATAGATATTATCGACTGCTTAAATGATATTGAGGTAATTTTATCAATCGTTGTCCATTTGCATATTTAATTAACAAGGCCTATACAATTTCTTTGAATTCATAACACATTTAAGAATTTGATTATAAATTGTGTTCAATAATATGAGATACATTACCCCTAATTACCTCTCAAGGGACTGAAGATACTTAATCACAATATTTCTGCATTGGCGACCTTTGTCCCATAAATGATTATTGCACACTATTAATAGCTTTGTCATGAGTGTTACGAGTGAGTCATTAGTGATGGTCTGAATTTGTCATCTCTGGGTTTCTAACGAGTCTCAGATGTAAACTGTACAGGCGGAATTTATGACACTGCACGTTTAATCATTTGTCTTCACTTCAGGACACCTATCCTTCTATCCATACCTGAATATTCTTTACATCGCCTCTTTTGTATTGCCTTTTTAGGAGACATTGTGTAACGTGACTGACATTTTCAATGTAGTCCATAAGTAAATCAAAGCTATATATTCACACGATATGAGGAACCCATTTGTGACTGAAATGAGACAGAAATCTGCCACACATCATTAAAGGTATCATCTATTTTATTTAGTCAGTATTTTCTGTAGAAATCATCATGAAGAGTACGCAAAAACAAAATAACAGATGCACAATGTTGAAAAACAATGTCACATACCTGTTTTAAACAGAATTTATTTGCATAAATCTTTGTGGAAAGCACGTAACAATACATATATAGAGAACAAAGCGAAACCACGTTTACTTAGAGATCTCTCTACATTCATGCACATTATACTTTAAGTACATAATGAAAATTAAATCGGTAATTAATGAAAATCAGCAGGCAGTTTAAAACAATAATGCAAGCCAATATATACAAAGGAAATTGCGCATGCAATATATATATATGCAAAAATGTTTTATTCTGAATCGGAGAAAAGAATGAATTTGATATGGCGTAAGAATACATCAAGAATTTAAGACAAGACCAATTAATAATGTTCACAACATAACAAGCATGCGGTTTTTTAAATCTTGCACTTCCCCTGTTTTACTCTTTTGACATATGGTTAGCTTTTCAGTTTGGATAAATTTCAATATAAGGTAGGGTTTTATGATATTCCAATCTCTGCTTCTAAAACATTATCGTAGCTCGGAATTATGATACGCAAATACCGATCAAAAAGCTGTATAGAACACCAAACCAATCAAACAAACATAAAATGGCTATATACTGATGCAATTACATCAGACAGTGACTTCCAAGCATTGTAATTTGAATATCAATAGTAAACAAAAACTGGCGTAAGCACAATAGAGTAAACATGGTGAGATTTCTTGCCTTGGTCGTATTCCGAAAAAAAAATTGGAAGAGTTTTCAGAGAAACCGAATGGAGTCTATCATCCTGGGGTTTAGTTTGTTCGTTGTAGAACGTTGTTTGAGAAGTTTGATCTGCTACTGAACACTGGAACGCCGTAATTGTTTTCATTATAATATTAGTTTACATGTTTGGGTAATCAAAATAAAAGATTTTTGTTCAACTATAAATTCCAAACACCAGAGAAAATTCGCTAATTGTAAAGTTTTATCAACTGGTTCAAGTACAAATTCTTGTTCAGAATTTTGGTTTATTATTACAGATAATACTCCAGATGAGTCATTATTTAGAAGATGAGATGGATATTTGGGAGATATTCTAAACTTTGCACTGCTAAGCACTGACAATCTATACACACCGGTAACTTCTGCAATATATTTAATAGAATTATATTTTGGTGTCCACCTAGTAAAACCAGATGCAACAGTATACACAATATTTTTAATCTGTTTGTGAGGTATTTTAATCATATTTGTTTTCTCAACAATATTAGGAATTCCACTAATAATATCATTGAGTTTTGTGTTAATATCATTGAGATTTGTGTTAATATTAGCGAGTGTAATGCTAACATTTGATGGATTTCCAAAAAATTCATCTCTAATTTTGTTTATGTTTCTGCGAAAACTTAAAAATGTGTTCACGTGACTGGTAAAATCAGTTTTGAGCGCTGTGATTTCATTAGTAATTGAAGCGTCCCAATCATTGACGTATTTTTTAGTGACAGCATCCCCATCCTCAGTTGGGTTTCCAAGATCTGTAATCTTGTTTTGTGTCATAACAATATTCCCACTTGGATTTCGTACAACTACATCTGACAGTTTTACGTTACTCGTCTTTAATCGTCCTTCTTTGTCCTGGAAAATGACGACTTGATCTGGATCTACGCTGGTAAGATTTAGTAAATTATTGATTTCATTTTTGAGTCGATCAAGAGTTGCATATTTGGATAAGTCACCTGTGGATAAATCTCCTAATAATGTTCCAAATTTTGTATAATAACTCATTATTTACTGTCCTAGATAAAATTATCAACACTAGTTTAATATTATATAAAATGGCAAAATCGTCGATATTAAACTTTGATACAGAGAGACTAGTGAAGCATAAACATAACAATGAACTTCCTGATTGTCATTATCTTATTGTTGGGCGAACTGGATCGGGGAAAACAAATTTACTTATGAACTTGCTTTTTGGTGATAATTTTAACTACGATAGAGTTTATATTTACACAATCAATCCACAGCAAGATAAATATGAGTTATTAAGTGAGTATAATGAAAAACTTCGTGATGATCTTAAAGCTGGCGAAGATTTTTTTATAATTAGGCAGCCAGAAGATCTTATTCCAGTCAATCAACTTGATGCATATAAACATAAGATAGTAGTTTTTGATGATATTCCGCTAAATAACATGGAGATGAACAAAATTAGATCATATTTCTCACTGTCACGTAACAAACAGTGTAATTCTATTTATCTCGCTCAAGGATTTTATAATGTTGACAGGTTTATTAGGCGAAATACGGGTTGTTTTATTTTATTTCCAGGACTGGATAATGTTGACGTTAGAAATATTGCAAGCGAGCAATGCGGTGGCGTGACAAAAGATAAGTTTATTGAACTTTACCGTAATGCTACAAAAGATAAATTTAACTTTTTCTTGTTTGATAAACTTACAAATGATCCAACTAAAATGTTTCGCTGTTGTATTGACACTTACTTACAGTAAAGCGTTTCAATTTTATAAAATTTATAATTATAATAATGGACAAACGAGCAAGATACAGACAACACATAGAAGACCTAAAAAAACTTGCTCAATCTCAGGCATCACTTAAGCAAAAAGTACAAGAAGCGCGACGTGGGCAAGTAACTGCTACAGAAACAACAGCTACAATTTTCAAGCCGGTTACTGAAGCATTATTAGGTAAACAACCTGAAACTAAACCACTGTCAGAAGAAGAACTTAAACAACTACAGGAAAAAGGTTTGGTTGGAATTGTTAGAGAACAACAGGAAGCAGCTGCTGCAAAACTTGTTACTAGATCTGATGAAGAAAAAAGAAAACTGATTGAGGCACTTACAGCAAATATAGCTGATCCTGCGGTTAGACAAGCTGAAACAGATCGATTGATAAACAATCCACTGGAACTTGAGCGAAGATTAGCAGAGTTAACAACGCAAGGAATAACAAATATTATAACAAGTTTATCAGGAGATATAAAAGATATCAAAGAGGAGCAACAAAGAGTTGGTGAGCTTACTGTAAAGTTTATGGAAGTTGGAGATCAAAGACTTTTTTTTACAAAAAGAGCAAATGATGAGATAAAAGATAGTGAATATGATGATTTTTTAAACAAAGAAAATATAAGGGGTATTGATGATATAAACAAGTGGACTGATGTAGAATATCAAGAATTACTCGATAGATTAGATGTAATATTTAATGACGGAGTTACTGCTAAAGATGAAATAAACACGGTTACAGAGATTGATAATATGATTCCACTTTATGAAAGAATGAGAAACGGTGTCATTGCTCTCATGTTTAAAAAAGCAGCAGAAAATAGTAGACTAAAAGGTTTTGGTAGTGGGTGGGGTTTTAGAAGGAAATTTTTTACTTCTGATAAACCTCGTGTAAAAAAATATAGAAAAGAAAAAAACAGGAACTTGTGTAAAGGTATTTACTTCAAATACTGAAATGATAGGTAGATTAATGTTATTAATATCATCAAAGGAAGCTGGGAATGTTAGTGTTGAACTTGATAATGAAATCATTGACATACTTGATCATCTAAGATTGAGTGAATTATTAACATCTGACGAATATGAAACTTTACACCGCGACTTAATATCGGCGACTTAATTTTGTAAAATGATATAATATTAAAGGAATGCAAACAACATTATTACTAAACTCTAGCGAGTCTACAGAAGATAGCGCAAATTTTTCAGTAAATTATATTCCACCTATCCCACTAGATCCTACAAAACAATATAAAGTTGGATTAATTTCTTGTACTTGCTGGAATGCTATACCTAACGTGAAAAATGATGTTAACGATGAAATGTATTTTACTATGATTACAACATCTCCAATATCTACAACAAAAAAAATAAAAATTCCGCAAGGAGCTTATAATATTGAAGATCTAAACAAGACAATCAAAGAGCTCATAACAAAAGCTATCGGTGTGGCTGATGATTTTGAATTGGCAGCAAATTATAACACATTGCGAACTAGGATAACTTTGAAAAATATAGCAATCAATCTTGAACCAAGAGAAAGAAGTATTGCACAACTGTTAGGATTTACTGAAAAAACTTACACTGCACTTGATCAGCCTATTACATATGACAGTGAACTGCCAGCAAATATAACAGAAGTAAATACAATATTAGTAAATTGCTCTATTGCTTCTGGCTCTTATACATCAAAAGGTAGCAAAGGTCAAACAATTTACAGTTTCTCCCCAGAAGTCCCACCAGGTTCTCTCATGCAAATAACTCCACGACATATTATATATTATCCTTTAAACGTTGAAGATCAAATATCAAGTATAAGGATGCAGTTGACAGATCAATCAGGAAAACAGTTACATGTTAGTAATGAAGTTGTAACTTATTATTTACATCTACGCGAGCAAAAGTAAAAATTATACATCAAATATAATGAAACAAAGAAAAAAAGTTTATCGAAGAAAAATAGTAGGATGATTTTTTGGAAATATATTCACTAAAGTTATTGAAAATATTCCAGGACTAGCACGTAAAGTTGCACCAATTGCTATTGACGCTGGTAAAGCTTTTGCAACTGGGGCTGCATCTGCCGCTGGGACTGCGGTGGGACAAAAAATAGCTGATAAAATAAAAGGTGATCCACCGACTACATCTGAAATAAAACAAGTTATCTCAGAAATCGCTCCAACAAAAGAAACTCAAAAAGCTATGATGACAACAACAAAAAAATTATTATCACCAAAGGGCGAGCAGATCATACAAAAATTAATATCTAAAGTAACAGTGCCGCAATAAAATTTTGTATAATCTAATAAAATAAAATGTCTGTTAAAAATTATCTCGACTTAACAGAAACTTATGACATCGACAACGATGTGACAGAATTCGAGTTTGTTGAGTACCTTGATGAAAATTCTAACGAACCAAATAAAACTGGTATTAGAACCTTTAACACCAGAGACGAAGATGTATTTCTACTGCCACATAAGGCTATGTTAGAAGTTCGTGGTCAGATTATGACAGTAGCCAATCCACCTGCTGCATTTGCAGTTGGAACAGAAGTAGCTCTTATAAATAACGGCTGGTGTTTATTCAAAAGTGCTAGATATCAACTGGCCAATCAAACTATAGAAGATATTTCAAGTCATCTACAAGTTGCAAGTACAATTTTAAATATTATTTCATTTTCCGACGATTACTCAAGATCAACTGCAACTAACATGATGTGGTTTAAAGATACTGGACGGGGTATAGCTGAATCAACCGAATTTTTAAAAAGAGGCGCTATAGTACATGGAGCTGATGCTGATGCAAATGCTGTAATTGTGAGAAATTTTCTCATTGCTAATGCTGCTGCACTAGATATTGTCGCACCTGCTGCAGATGCTAATGCAAACGCTACAAGAGTTTCTCTTACAGCAGATTTTAATAATCTAAATATAACGCCACCAGGAGCAGCTGCAGACGGTACTGCAATGTTAAATTTACTTCTTAACACACTTGACGTGAGAAATCCACATTATAACGAAGGCTTTGCTAGGCGAAGAAAACTTGCAGCAGGATCACGTCAAATTACAATGATGCTTCCGCTAAGCACAATTTTCGGCTTTTGTCGCGATTATGATAAAGTATTTCGCGGAGTAAAACATACGCTTATTTTAGATCGAGCAGAAAAAAACGATTGCTTGTTTAGATCTGGAGGGGCTGATGTACAGTTTATCATAAACAAACTCGCTTTGTGGATGCCACGTATAACACCATCAATCACTAAAATGTCAGAATTAAATAGTACGCTTGATAAGCATACGAATAGAATTTACTTTAAGCAGCATAAAATATATCAGACAGCGGTTCCAAATACTACTGACTACACATGGAGGGTTACAACAACATCAAGCGAACAACTGCCGAGAAATATCTTTGTCGTATTTCAACAGCACGCTCGACGAGGAAACCAACAACAAAATAATGCAATATTTGACCACGCTGATGTCAGACGAATATACACTAGATTAAATTCAAAGCAATATCCAGAACGAGCTATCGAGTGCAATTTTGCTGATGATGTTAATAAAAATATTTCTCGACCGTACATGTACCTGCTTGACGCAATGCAAAAATATCAAAATGTTGAAGATGGAACTCAAATATCAGCAGAGGAATTTCGTACGCTTTATCCTATATTTCATTTTGATGTTAGTAAACATAACGAGCGAGCTGTAGACAGCACAGCGGATATTGAAATTACCTGGACACTTGGGGCGGTTCCAGTAGCGCCGTTGTACGTATACGCATTAGTGATTAGTGATAGATTTATCACGGTAGATTCTATTGGAGGTAAAATGACAGTTCAAGTTTAATCTACAGTTGTTATATAAAATGGCAAGGTATATTGTAAAAGAAGTGTATTTGACTGATGGCCAAGTTAAAAAATTACTAGCTGCTATTGCAAAGCGAGAACAGGTATCATTAAAAATCAATCCTAATATTTCTGATGGTGTTTTAACAAAATTAATGCTAACAAAAAATCAAGTAAAGAAGTATGATCGTAAAAAAACTTTTGTTTTAAATTTGAGTGCTGCACAAATGACAGCGATGGCAAAAGAAGGAAAAGAAGGTGGTTTTCTTGGTCCAGCATTATCAGTATTAGCTAGCACAATAATACCTAAACTTTTACCGGTGTTGGGAACATTAGGACTAGCAGCAGCGTCTGGAGCAATATCTGGCGCAACGAAGAAAGCAGTCGCAGGTAATATTATCATTCGTGGAAGTGGAGTAAAAAAATTGTAAATTTTATATAAATAATATATTATAATGCCACAAAAGAAAAAGAAATCAACAACAAAAAAAAAGAAAACAACAAAAACAAAATCACCAACACCAAAAACAAAATCACCAACACTAAAATGCAAATGTATATGCAATCAAACAAAACAAGGAGGAATTATTCCGTTCGCTCCACTTTTGGCGGGACTAGCGGGAAGTCTGCTGCCAAATCTTTTAGGAATCGGACGTGGTCTAACATAACCAGGAACTCGTCGACCACGTTGAGTAATTTTGATATCATTGATAAGTTAAAAGCGGTTCCTGGATTTCACGGAGTTTATTCTAAAGATGAACTCGCATCAATAAAATCACCATCAGCTGTAAGTTCGTGTGTTATTAATATACAAGATTTCAATGACGGATCCGGCACACATTGGGTAGCAGTTTATGATAATAATTATTTTGACTCGTTTGGACTTCCTCTAAGCGATGTAATAAAAAAGTATATGAACAAAAAATTTAAAAAGATATATTATTCATCAAATCAACTCCAACCTGTTGGAACGTCTGCTTGTGGATATTATTGTATTATGTTTATCCAACAGATGAGCAGAAATTTTAATTTTTTAAAATTTATTTTACAGTTTGACAAGCATCCTTCTCACGCTAATGATGAGATCGCAATTAATTTTATCTAAACTTACAAGTATAATAATGTCAACATACTGTCTCAAGTGTAGAACTAAAACAGAAAATATTAATGAAACAACAGAAAAAACAAAAAACAACAGGATAATATTAAAAAGTTTTTGTGTAGTCTGTGGAAAAAGAAAAAATACATTTTTAAAGAAAACGTCCCCAGCGATAGTATCTCCAGCGACATCCCCAGCGATAGTGTCACCAACGACGTCGCTAGGATCTGGCTACCCTAATATTATTTTAGTCGACGATTAAAAATATAGAATGATATGCAACTGTGATTCTGACAGAGATTTGTGTCTTGAACAAAATAAAATTGTCGCATACTGTCAATGTTGTAACAACAGAGAAATAATAGGGTCAGGTATAGATATACATAAAATTATTGGAAAATTGCCAAAACCAAAAGGCGGTTGGACATTGCCAGGTCATCGGTATACTGGTCCGTGGAATCCGCTAGACCAACAACTAGATGAAAACGACCATCCGTTGCCAGGCCAAGAGCCTTATAATCAAGTGGATGCAATAGCAATGCGTCATGATATCTAATATCGTGATCATGAAAACTCAAAATTAGATTGTGATAAAGTAATGTTAGACGAATTGCGTGATATGAAGCCAATAAATCTACGAGAACGTTTTGATAGAAAATTTGTTCAGGGAATGATTGGAGCAAAATATAAACTCGGACTCGGCGAGTCTCGACTTGGAAAAAAAGTATACGATGATCTTGCAGTCGAGCTGCACAGACCTAAAAAAAAAAAGTTCCCACGACGTAAAGTTGTCGCTAATGGTGTAGATGATATCTGGGCAATAGATTTGGTGGATGTATCTAATCTAGCTCAGTTTAATGTTGGCGCTGATGGCGCTCCAAAAAGGTATTTGTTTAATGTTATAGATGTTTTTAGCAAATATGCTTTCAGTGTACCTGTTTCGGATAAGACAGGAACTTCAATGACTGATGCGCTAAGAACAATTATAACGAGTGTAAAAAGAAAACCAAATAAAATCTGGACTGATCATGGATCTGAGTTTTTTAACAAAAAGTTTGAACAGTTTCTAGAACAAAATAATATAAAAAAATACGTTACAGGAAACGAGGGCAAAAGCGTTGTTGTTGAGAGATTTAATCGCACGCTAAACGAAAAATTACACAAACATATGACAGCTAAAAACACCAACAGGTACATCGATGACCTTTCTCAAATCGTAGGTGAATATAATAACACGAAACATCGAACCATCAAAATGACACCTAAAAAAGCTGTTAAAAATCCGATATTAGCAAATGAAAACATGTACCGCAGACATAAATTTAAGGTTGGTGATAAAGTTAGAATTTCTTTGATGAAAAAGGAATTTGCAAAAGGATTTACTCCAAACTGGAGCGAAGAAGTATTTGTAATTGATAAGGTACTTTTAACAGTACCTGTAACGTACGTTTTAAAAGATCTGGCAGAGGAACCGATCCTAAGTAGTTTTTATGAACAAGAACTACAGAAAACTGAGCAGGATGTTTTCGTTATCGAGAAAGTGATTAGAAAAAAAGGAAATAAAAGTTTAGTCAAATGGCGTGGGTATAGCGATAAATTTAACAGTTGGATCCCATCTAAGCAGATTATGATATAATGCTATTATAAATTAACTCATACTTTTGTTTGACAGATTTACATTTTACTGGTTTACATAACGATATTAGATACTGCTTACGATCGTTAGAGATCGTCATTAGATTAAAAATTTTAACGAATATGAAATCGAATTTGATATTTTTCTGTCGGCCTGGAATCTTGATATTTAAGAAAGGTTTGATTAGCTGCCAAAACAGTTGTTGTTCGGCAACGGTAAAATTAAATTTTATTATTTGTTTAGCAATGTGATACTTGACATTATACCGTTTAGTTGTTGATCTGCTGTAATTTGATCTGTCAGCAACAGTGACTATTTCACCATCATCATCAGATTCATTGTTATACAAAATATCATCTTCACTATAACCAATAGATTTGTCTATAAAATCTTTGGAAAATGTGACCTTATCGCTGGTGATTTTGTCGCTAGTATCTTCTTCGTAGAGTTCAGCAAGTCGTTTCATCAAGTCCATTATTATAATATATTTTTATCTAATTTATTATTATAAGATGACTGATGAGATAAAATATCACCAAAAAGTTAATATAGTAAATTACAACGAACTAGCCGAAGCGGTAAGAAAATGTTTGTTGGGTTATAGTGTTGATGTTATTGTAATGCAAGGTGATTCTCATAAAATATTACTAACAGAAGCAGAAAAAAATAAAATTAATGAAAGTGCAGTAACGACTCTAAAATTTAATCACGATGATATCATAGCATTTGCTCATCATTGCTTGACTAAAACCGAATTACAAAATATTATTGATCATCATATCTAAAACCAATCCTAGCATCGTATTCGCTTGAAAAAGTTGATTTCAATACTCCATCAGCTATAAATTTTACGACTGCGGGATTTATCTTATAATATTTCGCCGCAGCTGAAATCGATTTGAATTTAATCTCCTCATCCGTTTCGAGGTTTTTTGAAATAACAGGTTTTATTGGACATCTAAAATTAATACCACCACCTCGTCCTTTTCTTACATTTTCCTGTTGGGTAACTAGTTCTAGATTTTCCAATCGATTATCAGTCTTTACGTTATTGATGTGATTAATAACAAGACCATTGGGTATAGATCCGTTGAACACCTCGTAACAAACCTATGACCATAATAATTAACTTGATTCGGCGATGTTCCTCTAACAGTTACTTTGATATATCCCATATTGTTCATAGTACCAAGAACTTTTTTAGTTTTTCTGTTTCTAATAATACCGCGATCGTTAGCCTCGTATAAATCAAAGACAGGATGTGGCTGAAACTCATCTTGTAAGGATAAGTTTTCAATGTTGTCATCAGTGACTTTACCATTATAATGATATACACGCTGTCCATCTGGAATATCATCGCAGAACAACGTGTAAATAAAATCTTTTCTAAACATTGCAAGCCTCTCAGCATTATCTCCCTTTACACTAATCGTAAAACCCGCTGACGTTAATTTGCCAACAGATATTCTAGTTTTGATGTTAATAACCGAACCTAATACATTTCCAGCGTATAAGTTATACTTTGGGTGAATTTGATATGCTTCTTGCTCACGTGCACTTGTCAGATTTACTGTCATTATATTATAGGTAATATTTTTTATCTTCAATTGATTTTTAGCGCATGCGCAGTGTGAGATAAAGTTATACTTTGGGTGAACTTGATATGTTTCTTGCTCACATGTGTTTGTTAGATTTGCTGTCATTATATTATAGGAGATTTTTTTTATCTTCAATTGATTTTTAGCGCATGCGCAGTGTGAAAAAATTATCAATTAGATAATACATTATAATATAATAATGTTAAAATTACGTGATATAGCTAAGAGAAGTCTTATGGGAGAACCAAATAAAATAGCGACTGCTTTTACAGGTTTTGATAATAGTTATCAGTTTGATAATCAAATTGTTTCAGTAAATTTTAATGCAACAAATCTTTACCACCTACTACAGACAACTGTAAAACGTGAGCTCGAAAAACACAAAAGTATTAGATTATTTGTGCAATATCATGTTATATTTTCAAAGTTAGTTATAACGGAAGAATTAACTAACAAGGAAATTGCAGAACCTTTTATGAACGCAAAATCAAGACGTGTTTTGCTTGGGACTGATCTTTTATCACTATCTGATGAAATACACCAAGAAATCTGGAAAAAAATAGAGGAATTCACTCAATTAGGTTCGGGTTGGAAGTTTGAAATTATCAAAGAAATATTGTTTCACACGATGAAATATAACGCATTACGAGGTAGTTCATACATCGACCTGCCACCAAAAATAAAAAGTAAAAGATGTTGTATAAACATTAAAAACGTAGATAACAAGTGTTTCCAATGGGCTGTTCTTTCCGCACTATTTCCAGCAGAAAAACACGCTGATCGCGTTGAAAAATATATCAGTCACGTGTCTAGATTAAATTTTAAAGATATTAACTTTCCTTTGGCAGAAAATCAAATACCAAAATTTGAAAAGCAAAATAATGTTTCAATAAACGTTTTCGGACTAGATGAGAAAGAGGATGTATACCCGAGATATATTTCAGAAAAAGCTTCACAATCGACTATAAATTTACTGTACTACAAAAATCATTACGTTTGGATTAAAAACTTTAACGGACTAGTTGGTAAACAGTACAATAAAAATAGGAATAAAAAGTTCTTTTGTTACCGCTGCTTGCATGGTTGTACTAACAATGAAACATTACAAAAGCATTTGCAGTACTGTAGTGATGTGCAAAGAATAACAATGCCATCTAAGGGAGATAGTGTGTTACAGTTTGTCCATCATAATCACAAACTAAAAATTCCTTTCGTTATATACGCTGATTTTGAGTGTTTACTTCAACATGTACTTGGCGTAGAAAATAATCCTAATCAATCGAGTACAAGAAAAGTTCAAAATCATGTTCCGTGTGGAGTAGCGTACAAGGTAGTTTGTTGTACTGATTCTAGATTATCTAAACCAATCAAATTATATCGTGGTAAAAATCCTGCTATCTGGCTTCTCAAGCAGTTGATTAATGAAGTTGATAATATTACTTATCGTTTGAAAAAAGTAACGCCAATGTTAAAATTAACACCTCAACAAGAATCCGATCACGAGCAAGCAGAAATTTGTCATATTTGTGAAAAAGCTTTTGACAATGACAAAAAAGTACATGACCATTGCCATTTGACTGGACAGTACCGTGGAGCGGCTCATAATCAGTGTAATTTAAAATTTCATGCTCCAGATTTTATTCCAGTTATTCTTCACAATTTTCGAGGATATGATAGCCATATTATAGTAGAAGCTTTTGGTGATCCTGATATAAAATCTCGTCTAAAACTCGATAACATCATCAAATGCATCCCAAATAATTTTGAAAAGTACATGTCAGTTACGCTAGGTAAATTGCGTTTTATTGACAGCCTGCAGTTTATGGCAGCCTCGTTAGACGAGCTAGTGAAAGGTTGTAGTAAATTTGATAACCTAAGAGACTGTTTTGGAGATAAATTTAATCTACTAGCTAAAAAAGGAGTTTTTCCATACGAATACCTCGACGACTGGAGTAAATTTGATGAAACATCTTTACCTGACAAAGACAAATTTTACTCACAACTTAAAAATGAAAATATAACTGATGATGAGTACAGGTATGCACAAGATATCTGGAAAGAGTTTGATTGTGAGACTTTTGGTGATTATCATGATTTATACCTGAAAACTGACGTGTTATTATTAGCAGATGTTTTTGAAAGTTTTCGTGAAGTGAGTTATAATAATTATGGACTAGATCCTTGCTGGTATTATTCTGCCCCTGGGTTGTCATGGGATGCTTTGCTAAAGTTTAGTAAGGTAAGGTTAGAATTACTGACTGATGTTGATATGTTCAATTTTATCGAAAAAGGTATCCGAGGTGGTATTAGCGTGATAACAAAAAAATATGCTGAAGCAAACAACAAATACCTGAAACAGTATAACCCTGACCTTCCTTCGAAGTATATAGTTTATCTAGATTGTAATAACTTGTACGGGTATTCGATGGCAGAACCAATGCCTTTTAGCGGATTTCATTGGATCACGGTTGATCGATTTCTATCAGAGACAGAAAAAAAGATACCCGATGATGTTTCCTATTTCGTTGAAGTTGATCTTGATTATCCAAATTCGCTACACAAATTACATAACGATTACCCTTTCTGTGCGGAATCGATGGTCATAGATTATAGTTTGTTATCAAAAGAACAACAAGTGTTAGCATCACCAAGGCAACATTCCATGGTCAAGAAACTAGTACCAAATTTACTTGATAAGAAAAATTACGTTTTGCATTACAAAGTTTTAAAACAAGCAGTCGATGCTGGTCTTGTGTTGAGAAAAGTTCATCGTGTACTAAAATTTAATCAGTCGCCGTGGATGAGAGGTTATATTAACTCAAACACTTCATGAAGAGCTGCAGCGAAAACAGAGTTTGAGAAAAACTTTTTTAAACTGATGAACAATTCCGTTTTTGGTAAGACGATGGAGAATATTAGGAAACGCGTAAATATTGAAATAGTTAATGATGTCAATCGCAGAAACAAACTTGTGTCAGACGATGATTTTGTGAGCATGAAAATATTTAATGAAAATCTTGTTGCGATACAAAGAAGAAAAACAAATCTAAAACTAAACAAGCCGATCTATGTTGGAGCTGCAGTGTTAGATTTATCAAAGTGGCTGATGTATGATTTTCATTATAATTTTGTTAAAAATCAGTGGTCGGCTAGTAGATTATTGTTTACTGATACTGATTCGCTCGTATATGAAATCGAATGCGAGGACATCTATCAGGACATGTACAATAATCGACATCTGTTTGATCTTTCCGATTATCCACGTGACAGTAAATTTCATGACGACATAAATAAAAAGGTTATTGGTAAGTTTAAAGATGAAATGAACTCGAGCGCTATCAAATATTTTATCGGATTACGCAGCAAAATGTATGCCGTATTGTTAGACAATAATAAAATAACGAAAAAAGCCAAAGGTCTGCCTCGTAATTTTGTTAAAAAGTTTATGAAATTTGATGACTACAAGTACGCTCTTGATGGCGGTGTTAGTTTAATGAGAGCTATGGCAATTCGAACTAATCATCATAAACTCGAAACAGATGTCATTATCAAACGTGGATTGTACAATTTTGATGACAAACGCTATTGTAAAAATGGGGTAGATACATTTGCCCTTGGGTATTTTCATTGTGACTAAAATTTTATCTAAACTTATAAAATAATGTTTGAAAATTTGACATTGACAAATAGCTACAATAGTAACATCAAATATCTAATGATGGACGGTAAACAATTGACAGTTGAATTTAATAATGAAACATCAGGTATATGTTTTAATGGAACACGTGACAAGTTAAAACTTTCGCTCATCAGATCTGATAACAGCGTGTATTTCAATTATCTCGAACAATTGTATCAAAAGTTGCTAGCGGAATTTAAAAACTTTCACAGCCCCATTAGCCAACAAAACTATACTAAACTCACAATTGATCTCGATCGGTCAAGGGTATATTTTATCAACAAAAAATATCCTCTGAACAAACCAGAAATGAAAGATTTGTTTGAGTCCCATCGCTGTGTGAGCGGTAAAGTAAAATTTAGTATCTATAGTCGTGATAGTGAAGTATTTTTAATATCAACAGTTGAAACATTAATCATTGGTAATGAGATATAAAATAATATCATTTTCATTCTAATGTTAGTTTAATTTCCGCCTTGTTAACTGAAACGTTCTAATGCACAGTTTAATTTTCATCCTGTTATCTGATAAAAAATTTGTGGTAAAATCTATTTGCCGTCTTTAGAATAATCATATTCCACACATACGCTGTTCTAACAAATTCGTCACTTCTGTTGACAGAGCTTATGGCATTCCAACACCTGTTGGTTTGTCTGGTTACAAAATATCTGTCTACATAGTAGTAGTAGAGGGAAATGAGGGGTTTGGCGGGGGTGGGGGAGGAGGTGTGGGAAGGGGTGGTGGGCCAAAACCCTCATTTCACTATTTTGGAAAAAGGGGTGGGGGATAATTTAGGACTATAATTTATACTTGTTTGGAGGGTAAAAAAATAAAGTGGGATGAAACCCTCATTTCCCTCTACTACTGTTATCTATCAGCTACATACCCATTTCATTTGTATTATTTATATACATAATATACATTAACTTCATAAGATCAGTTCTTTAAATTACGTAAGAAACTTGTATACATGTTCTACCCTCTCCCTCTCTCTCTCTCTCACACACACACACACACACACACACAAAACAAACCATGGAGTAATAGGATAAGCGTACTGCTTGCACAAGAGGTTCAAGACATGTGAATGTAAATGTATAGAACATATAATCAATGTCTGATGCTTAACTGCTCATAGGGTTTTCTAAATCTGATTATAAAACAGATGCCATAAATGTTTCATCTCTCATGTTTAGGATAGACTGGATGCTAAAATGTATTGTACATCTTTCAACTACTACTAAATTGTTAAGCATTGAAGTGGCAATAATTATGAAATGATAGTCATACTAGCAATAGATGTTATAGTGCTGTAGAGTATATAAAGGCTAGCAGGTGGCCATTTTCTTATTATTAGTCATTGTTTTGAGCTGTAATCAAGGTAGTTTATTTATGTCAAACATTTTAGATTTGTTCCCATAATTTACCATTGCTTAACATAAGCAAATCAGGTTGTTTAAGTGTTGACTTGAGTTATATAGAAAAGAGAAATATGCTTAAATTTATATAATACGAACAAATTTAAATGTATTACATTTTTTCCATTACAAAGTTACGAAAATGTAGCAACAGATGTACACAATTATGCAAAACCAATGGCCACTACATACTTCAAATCAACTTCCTGAACAGCACTTTTTGTAAGACATAGAGAGAAAGACACAATCAGTATATAATGTTTTCGATATTGAGTTAGAAATGTAATAATTATAATTTTCTTGTGACTTTTTAATATATTTTCCACTTGTGGCTAACCGCAAACAATAATGCACCAAATGCAATGCTGATAAAATTAATTTGAAAAGAGATGTGCCACTAGGTAAACTACCCACTGTATACCTTTCTTTATGTCAAGAAAAAAATACCATGAAGTTGATTTCATTCCTTTACTGTAATTGTTTTCATAAGGCAAATAGGTTTCAGCATACAGTTCTGGCTAAAGTGGTATTTATAGCTATATTTCTCCATTCTCTACATACCATATATGGGTCAAGACAGGTAAATCAGAACTTACAGGACCAGTGATGATTGTATATTTTGAAATTGAATTTCATTTATCTATATGCTTTCTCTATTCAGTTTCCCAGTTAAAACTATGTCCCATGTGCAATCCCTGTTAGCACTCTCTATCCACACATCTCATTAGGAATGCACAGAGGAAAATTAAATTTAAGACATACCGATCAACTTGCTTTACTAACGTAACTGATATTAAGTGTATTTATAGCAATAAAATGTCCTGTATGTTTGGAGTAAACCGCATGTATCTCGTGTAGAAATAATGGGAATAGCTAGTAGTAATTAGATGACAATCGGTATGTATAACGAAATATAAATGTTTAATAGATTCTTACAATCCAGTAATTTATTCCAAACAAGGCCATATATAAATAAATGTCATCGAGAATCTTATGTTTCATTGTTTTGAGTGTTTTATCCCTGTTCATGTATGTTCTAAGCTCTGAACGAATCTATTCCTTAATACATTGAACTTATTGTATGTACTTACATTACTTACGGTACACTACAAAACTGTTCAAGTTTAACATTAACATCTAAGTCCTTAGCACTTTTGTCACAGAATGAATACGTAATATGGCTCTAAGTCTGAAACCCCAACCAATTAGTGCATCATCTCCCTTGATGTCTGAATGGAACAAACACAGCTTTTGATTTCCTCAGTATGTAGAGTGCTGCAAGCGTTGTTAAAATACCATGTAATTTATAGACAAGGAAATGTGACACAAAACAAACAACAGACTTGCCTTCAACACATTTACTACAAAGTGAACAAGTCGATAACTGAAATTTCTTAAGCCCTATATCATGGACTTTAGATATTTCAGTTCCTAGGTATTCTTCCATCGAAAATTCTAAAAGAATCATATTGAATAATTTGGATGATGATGGAAAGAGAGATGAATTAGTTCGCGGTGGAATTTAACTTTAAAATGTATTTTTATGTATGTTGTATCATATATACTGCACTAAATGTTTGTTGCAACTTCAGTTTATTATTGGGACACACATGATTATGTTTTAGATAAGCTTAAATTGGAATAAAATCTTTATTTATATTTTTTAAATTTATTATCACCGTAATAGGTTGAACAATGGGTCGGGGAATCATCCCAAGGTCACCTTACAATCAAAATTTCTTGTTTCCAGATAAACTATAGATAATTCATATAACCTATATTAAAAGAAGATTGAAAAGTAAAACTCACACAGAAATGCACACACTCATGGCACTCAATCTCTTTAAATACCCACATAGTGACATAAGTTTTGATGATAGTATTTTGTTCCTGTTTACCATCCAATCTGAAAACAGTTACCTATTCATCTGTTGAGGTCCATTACTTAAGACCTTTGGTCCTATATTTTTGTTTACCTTAGCAGCATATGTTTCACCGTTCTTATACATTACAACTCTCTGCTTAAAAGCATAGATGGAAGGTTTTTTTCATATTAAATCTGCAAGTATTAATGTAATATTTTGCCAAAATAAGCAAGAAATTATACAAACTGTCCAGTTGTTCACTTCCTAAAAGTGTTTCTATTTTGGACAAATGTACAATATTTGGACCAGATGGTACAAAATGTTGAATAAAACTGTACCAGAACTGTGAAGTAATATTAGAATCATAGAACAGATGTTCAATTCTTTCATTATCTCTCATGCAAAACGTACATTTGTTGTCGTCCAATATGTTATTTCTTTACAAAATAGCATTAGTAGCTATTATTCTGTGGATTAATCTAAAGTTAAAAGAGATCAACTTGGTATCCATGGTACAAAACTTCGCCCTGCTATAAATCTCAGACAACTCCTCACTACTTATATTTTTATTTAATACTTGCATCCAAGATTCTTGCTTAGAAGTATGTTACCTTTTAGCCCTTTTAAAAGATCATTGCAAACAAACTTGAGTGAATTATATTTGTTCAGGTCCATTATTTTATCCTCAAGCCTATCAAAAATATTATGTGCTAAATGTTTTTTTATGGCTTCTTTCAATGCTCTAGGAATTTTGGATATTAAGGAGAATTATTTCAAGAAGTCACCTCTTCTAGTTTTTGTTTTTTCATTTCAAAAGGTAACAAATTGCCATGACCGTTTATTAGATCTTTTCAAAAGTTTAAAACCGGCTTCTGTCCAGAATTGGTATCGATAGAACATTATAGAGAGGATAAAATTAAAAATACTCATGGATAAGAACTCATTTATCCTTTGCGGTTCCTCTTTCCAATAAGATACTGCCAAAATGACATTTCTCCAAAAACTTTCTTTAAAAAGCTTAATAAATTCTTCTAATTTTCTTCTCACTTCGTTCCAGATATCCATTTCATTTATGAGTATAATTGTATTGACTAAGTTCTGCCAAGCTCCAGTTTCATTTTCCAGCAATCTTTTTTACCCATCTTATCATAATATACATAATAAATGAGAATACATATATCATATTGAGTCCTCCCTCGTTCTCTGAGGCTACTAATATATCGTATTTAATTCGATCTACTTTTCCATCCCATATAAATTTAAATAATGTACGATTTAGTTCTGCTTCAACTTTGGCTGATGGATTTGGAAGTGCTGAGAATATATATATGGGTAGTACAAGGGTTTTTACAACAATTACCTTACCAACTACTGACAGATGTCTTTGACTCCAGCTTGCCAATATTCGTTTCACTCTTGTTAGTTTCTTCATATAATTATTTTCCACAATTTGTTGTAAATCTAACGAAATATCTATGCCAAGGAGTGTAAAGTTTGAGGAGGACCAAATTAGGCCCATGTCTGGACATATTATTTCATTAGAAAATTTTTTTGTTTCCAATCCAAATGGCTTTTGTTTATGTTATGTTACATTAAAGTCCTGATAATAAAAATTAACCTTGGAAGATATTCATAGTTGCTTTAAGAGAATATTGAGATCCATCAAGAAGAATAAAAGCGTTGTAGGCATAGTGACCCAATTTATATTCATTGACATCCAAGATCAGTCACCGTAAATCCACATTTTGCTTTAAAGTTATAGTTAAAATTTCAACCCAATAATAAACATGTAAGGTGCAAGGTGATCTCCTTGACGACATCCTCTTTCTAGTCTAAAAAGGATGACATATGCCCATTATTTATAACACAACTTTTCGAGCCATTACAAAACAGCCTAAACCACTTACAAATAAAATGATCAAATTTGAAAGACTGTAAAGCTTCTTCCACAAGGTCAATTCAATTGAGTCAAAGGCTTTTTCAAAGTCTATTAGTAATAATAAACCATATCTGTTTTCATTTTTAAGTTGATTCATGATATCGTATAGTAGCCTGGTATTTTCTCCAATAAATCTACCCTTCATAAATCCTTTTTGGGTATCACTGATTACTGAGTGAAGAACCTTTTTTTTTGATCCTGGATGCAATGGCTCCAGGAGCAAGCTTAGAGTCAATGTTTAAAAGTTATATAGTTCCATAAATTGGTATAGACTCTTGGGGATCCTAGGGTGGAAACATATCTACTCTCTACAATTTGGAAATTTTAATCCTATGACAGATGCATTTGCTTTATTAATTGTGAACTTACCCAAATAATAAAGACAGAGCTGTAGACAAGTAGGTACAGACTCTTTTGTTGAGCGATTAATTATCATATTGGCAGCTATTGCAGGCAATTGATACACTGAGCAAAAGAGTATTTTTATAGAAAGATAGCAATCATTCCAGTGATAAGGTCTTTGGATTTCTAAAACTATTTCTATGTTGATGGTTGTTGTTCATGCACTCTTTACTTTATGTTATCCGTTTCGGGTTTACATGCAAAACTGCCAGTAGCTATGGGCAATTTTTGGTGATATTTCTGTCCTTGTATTTTGAGCAGATAAATGGAAATGTTTGCAACTTTCTAGTGATATATAATGTGTGTATAAAGAACAATTTACATTTCAAAATCCTTATCCGATTTTAGTTAATATGTATATTATCTATGTTCATATATCACCCAATCTTGTAGTTATGTAGTCTATGAGAATTAATCTATTTCAAATGTCAGAGTAATGTGAAAGTTTGAAGGAACATTGCTCTGATATTGAATGAAAAGTTTTTATGAGACGGCATGAGGATATTTCTTACCAAAGTAAAGTAAATAATATTCTCTTTCAAATAGATATTATTGATGCTGTAACAAGAAAAGTGGCAGAGGGTTCGTTTTTCCTTACAAGGACAATAACACATCACACATCAGGGACCATATACAGAAAGGCCTTATATGTGTACTTATCGACATGCAGTGTATGAGATGGACAAGGGAACACAACAAGGATGATCCCATGAGAGTTAGTAGAAATCTGGAACCTCAAGAACTACCATAACTTTTCATGAAAATCTTTGGAGTTTCCCTTTAGAAGCAGACAACATAAAATTGTGTCTGCTTATATTTTACATAATAGTCCGCAAATGAAAGCAGTTGAGAACAAATTATAAGTGTCTTTTCGATGACTGAAAACATTTTATATTGATTATATCTGAAAATGTTGTCCAAGTTGTTCATAGGGCAGAAAGTGTTTTAACGAATCAGAATGAAGTCATTATGATATGATGCATTAAAGAGGTAATATGATGTAAAGTTACAACGAGACAAAGAAATATCACATGTATTTATTTATTCACAAAATCTTAAACACAAAAAACTGTCAATGTTCATGCGAGCATAGAGGGATAGAGGGGAAGAAGTCAGTGTACAGTCCAAAAGTATCAGGATGTTAGTCAAGGATCAGGCAGGCATAACAAGAGATATTTGCATTACAGATCCCAGCATAAAATGCTGCCACAGTATGATCTACCTACAGGACTTATGTATATTAGTACTAATCATATTGACCGGATAATGAAGAAATGTAAATATATAAATACTGGCTATGACAAGGAGAACCCAATTTAGGGCTAGAATTAAAAAATCCTGAAAAAAATATTTTCATTTAATGTGACTAAAATGTCAAAAAATAATAGAAATATGCACATATTCACATTTTATTCATGTTATGTCACTGGATTTCACTTTAAAAGCATGTATCAATATGGGATTCCGATTGCACTAGGTTTTTATTTTTTGCATATGTGTACTGAGAGTTCCATCACAATTTAAACTTATATTAAGTACAGGTTTTGTTAAGATAGACAGCTCCAAATACTGTTATGTATGTAGTATTGTCAACGGTATTTGTTTACTTTGGGATGATGTAATTTAGTTTGAGTAAGCATGTTTGTATAGCTTTTACACCTTTGAACGTGTAAATTTTAATCTTGTTGACGAATTTGTTTGCATTCCAAATAATCTGAGCTAAAGTCATGGGTTTCCTCTTAGGAGATCTTGTTTAACCTGACATCAAACTGCTGTTAGAAGACCTGACCTTGTTTACAAGTGGTATGTTGTGGAAATCAATACTTGACCCTAATCCTCAATCTGAAGTTATGTTAAGTCTTTTATATAAAGGTAGTGAATAACTAAAGAATTATTCCTGCCTTGAAATATCTGTAGTGGAGACATATAGTTGTGTTAAGTTATTGTGTCTTGTTGAGAGGATTTATTAATGTATATTATTAGTTGGAATTACAATGTGCTTATCAACTTTAGGACAAATTAATTACTGTGAATTCATTTAAATGTTTTGTATGATATCATTGTGATACATAAACTGTTAGCATGTCATCATTGTTGAAGGCTATTGAAACATCAGTACAATAGATTGTTATTCATTTGGAATATCAGAGGAACTCATTTGGAATACTATATACTTTTGGAGTTGTGATTGATATTTTAGGATATGTGATTGAATTCACAAGACAATTTATTTCTGCATTTTCAATTTATATTTAAGCAAATAAATGATTTGTTGAATGTTACAAAACCTGTTGGGTTTTTGCTCTTTTTCTGTTACTTAGTTTAAGACCATGGGGTTGTAAAAGTACTTTTCATCATCATTTCTAGAAGTCACATACTCAAACAATTTGATCAAATAGAAACGTCTGACTGCATTTGAAGATATTTACATAACAAAGAATCCTATCATTCTATCATCATCAGATTAGATTTGGTTAGCATAATGCATTACCTACATTGAAAGCAGTCTGTAAGATAAGGATCAATTGTAAAATAATAGTCTATAATATTTGCACATGTATATAGGTCTGATTGGAAGGCTGATAATTTCAACATTCATTTACAGTCGTTGCAAAGAAATAGCCAGATTATGTCTCACAGCTTATATAATCAATACACGATATGCAGAATTGTCTCTTGCAAATCACTTTTTTAGGTTCATGGGCATCCTGGTACTGGATGCTATCCACCAGACTGTCTTGGAAATGGTTCCAACAAATAAACGGCAAAGCTGCAGTGTAATTTCAAAATCCATAGGGATAGATTACTCAGCCTATCTTCCTCCACATTTCAAAGATCTGAAATTTGTTCTAGATATTAAGCATACAAATTCCATGTAAGTGTGTGGTGCACGAAAGCTTTAAAGCTAAAATAATAATTGAAAAACCTCAAGGTATAAAATGTCCTGCAATTGCAGTCATGTATCGGCCTTTACAACTTCACCTTGGAAATAGATGTCTCTGTGGTTAAACGGTTGTGTTGTAAATTTAACTTTCAACGTTTCGCTATTATATGCAGCTGTTTAATGTGTGTAATGTGCATCTGCCTAATGTATGCAGTTATATAGTACTTGTACGTTGTAAGCTTAGACACTCACATACTCGAGTAATGCAAAGGTTCTTGAGATAATTAAGGAAATTTGAAACTTATTGTGTCAAGTAAAACTCTAATTATATTTATCCTTTGAAGTTATCATCTGTTCAGAGGAGGAAGACTGAATGCCCATCATCATGGACGTTTAAAAATATTACCCAAATTATTATGTAAAATCTACGGGGAATTTACTTTTCTTGTTTGCCTTCTTTCTATTTTATATTCTAGATAAGTAAGATATTTTAGGATTCTGCAAGTCCTGATGTTTGTCATGACATTCCATATAAAATATTATCTTCACATAATTTGGAGTTTTCGAAACATTCAAGGCATGCATGAATTTTTAAACACAAGAATAAAAATATAGCCATTTCTTTGCAAGAATTTAATATATATATATATATATATATATATATATATATATATATATATATATATATATATATATATACGAATTTTGCAATGGTGTATAGTTTGTTCTTGGTATTTTGACAGCAATCCTACTACGTAGCATGATCTAATCGCTAGACTATGAAGTAAGATGATGTGACATTTGTTGTTATTATTTTTGTTTAATTTTTTTTAATAAAAGTTATAATTTTTAAACTTAGAATGTAAAAAGGGTACAACGACCTTAACAATGTATGACACTTGTGCAGAACACTTCTTACCTAACTTAGTTTAGAAAGTTTATATTTAGATGGTGACATGAATTGAAATTTGATCACAAGCATTTATTTTACATCATTGTATCCATTGTGATAAGTATGGTTGTTTAAATTGCTAAACCTTCATCACTTAATTACAGAATTTCAATCTTAAAAGGAAATTATATTTGCAAAATATGAAAATGGAAACCTTTCATTGTGAAGAAAACTATACAATATTGTGCTGAAAATATTGCCATATAATAAAATGCCCTCTGTATTTCCTATGGTATCTGTGTGCATGGTCTTTATCAAATGATAATGACGGCTGGGGTTGGGTTGAGTGTCTGCTAAAAGCATTGAAGTTTAAAGATGCATGTCCTGGTAGAATATAAAGTCCTTCAATAGAAGGATTCATTTACTAATATGTGCAAACCACTACTGAAATAAATATATATAAATATGTGCAAATTATCAACCACATAAGCTGACACATTCACTGACGGTTACGTAGCTAAAGTGTCACTATATATAGTACACGTCACATGGGTCATGTATACGCATTTTAAATTGAATATAAATTGTTCTTTTAACATTTAAAACTAATTTTCTTTAATCAGAATCTATGTAGTCATTAACCTTAGATGTCACCAAGAAATCTCCCGACGAAGATTATTTATTGCTATGGATTTTGTAACGGTGGACATTTAATAAACGTGGGTCAACATAAGAGCGCTTCGAGTGGTATCGTCACAATCGAGGGTATATGTTACTCACCGTTGACATGTTGCGCGATTTGGTAGCGTGCACATAGTTAGCATATAATTGTGCAAATTTAGGTTGCCTTCATTCTTCATCGGATCTGTCTATCACTGTCGAGCACGAGGTTCAAGATGGAGACGGTATATATGTTACGCTACGTACGAAGACATCCGAGAGCTCGTGTTTCATAATGGGTAACTATAAGTACTTCATATTAATCATACTTTGTCTTTTACATATTTGTTTAATAAATTAATATACGTAACTGTAACAATACAATCATAAAACATTTCACTCTCAAAGGCACTATTGTGACTTTTTACCTGGGATAACAAAATAAAGCTAATATATGGTTTTTGATGGCAAGATATTTAAAACTTCGAGGAAACACTTTACGGCGTGAATACCGAATGTGATTAGAGCCACATGAAAATCAATAGTTGCATTCCATAATTATGAGATAGTATCAGGTAATTATAACTTTGTATTATGACTTATTATCACCGTAATTATGACTAGTATATTGCAATTATGAGATGATTATATCTAATTACAATATATCGTAATTTCATGTTTACTGTCTCGTAATTAAGAGTTAGTTATCTTCTACACAAGAGTTAATATATACTCAGGTTCATGAAATTGAGAATGAATTACTTCGCAATACTGAATCTTATCTACGACTGAACGATCTGAACAAATTTCAGCAATGCCATTTTGTCTATTTTTCTTATCAGGCAAGTCTTTTAATCCATTATTTTAATGAAGAAATTGCAACTCATATCATGTTATGATTTGGCAAGATACACCGTATGTTACCCCATAACTGATACTTTAATCACATTTAAATTACTATGAACGTTACGAATGTTCTTACACATTAAAAGAAAAAACATAAAACACCAATGAAAGAAGACACTACGGTTAAATCTCATTTGCAGTTTTATGATTTTCCATGATAATCTCTGCAAATAATTATGTTTAGACCAGTTATATGAACTCCATAACGAAGAGTGTTTATTTATCTCCCATACACAGAACGGTAGTGAATGAAGACTTCATTGACATATGGTATCAACTTGTTGTTATTATTAGAATTAAGTTGCGAAAATGTTTTATTTTTATCCAGACAATTGCAAAACTCATCGAATAGCATTCTATAATATGTGGTAGACCGTATATTGTATTACTTTTGTTGCATATAGTTAAATATTTTAACAGTTCTTCCTTTAATTTTGCTTCGAAATCGTCGTTGTCATAGGCATTAATAGAGTTCATGACATTGAGAGAACATTTGTTAACATTAATAAACTCTTTGCCCCACGTCAGACGCAATACTAATTTCACTGTGAATCGCATATAAATAGGATTTCTGCAAAATCTGTACCTTATTGATTTCACTGAACTGCCCAAGATAAGGTGCGGTGTTTATTGCAACCCAGCTACTGGTTTTTATGGAATTTATTAGTTAAGTATTACATATCACGTGCTGTCGTCTATTATAATGGCAGAAAGAGTATGTGCTAGACTAGAATCAGCTTTGTTTATAACTTGACTCCTATTGCATGAATCCAAGGAGATTCACATTATAATGCTGCTTGCTTGAAGCATACTATGTATAATATGTATTGTAATACCCCATTTGTAATAATTAATTTCCGGTGGAAATAAGCTTCCGTTAGGGGCTAGATTCGCATCAATCAAGTCACGTAATGTCTGCTAAAGACAACAAAAGCCCAACTAAAAGCAGGCCATATGTGGAATTTTCAACTTTAATCTGAATATTAGCAATTTTGAAGCAAGAACACAAATCTGAGCTATTTGATTTTTTTAATGGGTGAAAACCTTTGTAAACGTCTGCCTAAAATGCCCAGAGAAAATGCTTGATGTTGCATCACCATGATTATATGTATGTATGTATGTATGTATGTATGTATGTATGTATGTATGTATGTATGTATGTATGTATGTATGTATGTATGTATGTATGTATGTATATATATATATATATATATATATATATATATATATATATATATATATATATATATATATATGTATGTATGTATGTATGTATGTATGTGTGTGTGTGTGTGTGTGTGTGTGTTCACAATCCTCTCTGTTGGTGTTTTTGTCGCTTATACTATGGAAACCAGGACACGTGTAACATGAGAAAATTAAATAGTGTAGAAGGTCTGTTTCTGAAATTGTCTGCATGACCATGATCCCTCAAATGTGCAGTTTTCTTAATTAAGTTAACAACTTAGTAGTGTATAAAAGGATATTTTTAATTTATGTTTTGATTATTGTGACTTATCTAGGTCAAAAGGTTTTCAACCCTGAATGACTCTGCCTTCTCATCTCGCAAACCAGCAGATTTTAATCCGGGAATATTACCAATAGATTCTCAAGTATAATAATAGTCAATTGGCATGAAATACTGTACACTTGCAAGGTAATCAACAAAACTGTTATTGTCAATCACTCGATTGCATGGTCATTCTTGTGATGACACTGACAAACATGCAAATATGTAATGCAACGCCTTTATATCCACCAAATTGTATCGCTTATCCCGGCTGAATATCTGAACTCGAAATCACAGATGAATTTCAGTTTCCACCAAAAATATATTCGAACTCAACCATGCTAATTATGTTATAATAAATGACAGTTGAAAAGAGTTTACAAATCGTATTGGGACTACTTTGTGTTGCCACAAGATGTTCTGGAAACACGTGTTCGCTATTTAGGTCAGTTAATCATGATTAATAATAATTGACATGATTCCAACAAGATCTACTACTGTTGTTGATAAAATAACTGCCTCAGTCTATTTTATCGCCGCTCCCAGACCAACAGTGGATACTGCGGTGATTCAGTAAATAGCTTTTACGACCCCACACACTTGCTTTTATATTTCACAAGTTGCACTGTTCTCTTGTTGACTCCATCTCGACGTTATCGTTCCGCTTTCATTATTTCCCTCTTGGTAAATAATTAGGGCCTATTATAGCGCTTCTATTTACATTATGATTGCGTAGTATAATTGATAAACTTGATCAGGTGCAACGTGCTGTCTGACGAATATTTTAGTCTCCAGAGACTGTGCACTCTATGAGCCTATGACCACGTTCATATATATCCATACTAGTCATATCATTGAATAAAAACTGAAGCGATCTCTCTCGTCTTTGTCTTTACTAAAACAAGTTCGTCCTTGTTAAATAACAGTCAGTTTTACTCTTACTGTTATATTCATTGTTGGTGTAACATAATAAATTGAGAATGCACCCGGGGTGGACTAAAGTGAAGACCATTTGCTCAATGTAGAAACAATCCATATCTGTTTTGTGCCTGATGGTGACAGTCAACAATAGAGCACGCTAACATGCAATGATTCCAAACTGGCTTCTAGTTGGCAATGGTACATCAGGGAGCATCTAGACGTTGAATTCTATTTGGCCTTTAATATGACTGTATTGTAGTGTACAATTACGATCGGTTACGCTATTTTCGAGTGGCCAAGTAGAGTTACATCGACTAGAAAGACAGTGTCAATATCAATGTGGCATCACTTGTCAGTTTATCCAACATTCTGTGTGCACATTCTGCAGCTTTAACAACTTGGTCAGAATCTATTAGTTACATGTTGATATAAAGCTAATCTTAAACACATATGCCAAAGACTTTAGTACCGTGTATTCCACAATATTTAAATCAAGTATCTCCATTCCTTCTTAATGATAAACTTTGTAAATCTGCAAACTGAAAAGATTTAATGAATTTGGATTGGACCCTAATAAACGTTTCTTAGTCTAATTTATTTACTTCAAGACAATCTGAATCTTGTCAGATTATTGTCTTTGCCTAATGAATTATTACTAAGAGATTCCAGTGTGATAGCAAATGAGTATGCTATAAATAAGTGGTAACCTAATCCATCACCATACATTGTAAATACACCACTGGGACTAAAACCATCAATACTTATATGTATTAGAATATGCATTAAATTGTGGTTTCGGTGGCTCTTGGTGTATCCCTTTAATTTTTCCATAAGTTATCATCCCCAAGCTTGATCTCACCAATTTTATATCTTCTATTATTATGTAGCATCAGCAGCATCGATTAGTTCTTGCATCAGTTATATTCTGTTTCCATTCATGAAAGGTCTAGCTGATTTCATTGCCGATCCTTCTTGCCTTTTGATTTCGTACTTTTGTTGACGTAGTCTTCGATAAAGCAATACATGGACCAGATTCTTTGATTTATCCGACTTCACTGATTACTGCCGGGATTTGTGCAACAATACATCGTAGCTTGAAAACAATATCTTGGACACACATGTTGAATCTTCACAGTTTTCCAATTCGATCTTCGTAAATCACTAGACGTCAACAACATCCCGGTTGGTATTTTCAGCCAACTCCACTCATGTGGCAACCTTTCTTAGATTTATATTAGAATCGCGTTTATAACTAATAGTATCATTTTTCATACTGATAATCTTATTCTTATAAAAAAATTCATGAATTTGCTGAGATGGTTTTGAAAAAGCTTTGCTACACCGGTGTGCACGCAATGCTTCATCAACTAGATGACCTCGTACTGGCACTCACAACCGAGTTTGTAACAACAGAATTAAACGAAACAGCAATTGAGGTCTTCCTCCTCAGGTTAAGTAATCAACAGCTTTTAGTGTCAATGCAAGCTTGTACGAGTATATAATATAAAAGATGTTTGAGTACTAATATGAATTAGTCTCAAAAGCGTTTCAGGTCCAGCTGTCAAATATAAGCTGATGATGACATGAATACGTGTGCGAGGAATCAGCGATGCAAGGTAATTTAGTATAAAGACACATCGGAAATATTTTCTGACTTTACCACGCACCATTTATTTAAAACCTGTGGATGCTGCTTGGCGAGAAACTCTCGCTGTAACTTTTAAATATGATATCATAGCCACAGCTTTTAGAACCACTTTGAAACAATTGCGTTTGGTTTGTGTATGCACCTTTGGAGAAAAAAGGACGGGAAACGTCGAGATACTGACACGGTATGGTTCATCGATGTATTGACAGTTTCAGACCTAATTGATACTCCGAGACAGCTTGCACAATATCATTTTGCGCCCGTGTTCTAATCATGGGAAACTCGTCCACGGAAGTCATATCCTCCTACTAGAATATTCGTGCGAGAGAAATTACAAGTCGCTAGTGGAAATAGAAAAATGCCACCAAACTCTATTTTAATGCAGTTATGGATCAGTCCATAAAAAGGTTGCCCGAATGCGTGGTGCTAGTAATCATGAGTTTTATTTTCTTCAAACTAAATAAAAAATGGTACATCAGTACATTGAAGACATATGGTATATCAGGACATTCAACACTACTATCACTTGGACTTGTGATAGGACATTTAGGGTATTTGGAACTTAATTAACAGTACTGTGAAATTTTCTTTAATATTCACTCTGTAACTCAGAGAAACAAATAAAACCCTCATTGAATTTGCTAAACATGTTTATTTTCTTCTTCCTCTTACATAGTTTGAGACCTAGAGTCGTAATAGTTGACAAATCCATCTTGATGCAAACACATGGGATATGTCCGCGACCGGATTATATTTCAATAATATGCTTGGATATTATTACCATTTAATAATGCAGTCAGTAGTCAAGGCATCAATTTGCTGAATATCCTTTTTGCACAATCACATGTGGAACTCCTTTTGATGCTTGTTCTTTCGGATAATTCCTTCTGTCAGATTCGTTTGCGATTTTATTTTGTTGCAATATCAGAATCAACAGTGTCGGTAATTATAAACGTCATCAAAGAATTCGTGTCTGGATTGTGATCAAGAAACATTTAATTTATCATTAATTTATCATTATAAAACGCTTCTTTAAGCACGTTCGACGTGATAGATTTGGTGAGCTTCATACGTTTTATTAGTGTTATGTATATGTAATTTTTATTGCCTATAGTCTTTATCCATAATTTTATGCTCCGTACATTTCATTTGTATTATTTGGCTAACCATGGTAAGCAACAGGGAATAGAGGCCTACCTGACTGTTCACATTATTTTTGTTGGGTAAACGACACGTTAAATCGCTTTCATCTTTTACTTCATTACCTGCTTATGGGATGATTGTAAGCTTTGCCTTTTCGTTATTTCCACATCACCTAAATAAAGATTTTCAAGCAGCATAAGTTTAATAAATTAAATACTCACATCGGTCACTCGGAAACATATCTATCTTAGGTTTTTTATGTCGAAAGTATATTTTCTATACGTAATTATTAACAAGAAGAGTCTAATTAAATACCGTTCTTTTGCAAACAAGACCATAAACGGTGGTGTCAGGGTTGTGTCGTTTCAACTTAGTGATGTTAGTAAATTGTGCGAGAAATTCAGCGTTATCAAACTAAAGTTCACAAAGGTACTGTCGGCATTTCGGTATCTCTCTACCCATCCCCCACAAAGCACCAATTCAAAACATCGATTGTCATCATTTTCCACATTAGTCACAATGTACCTACGTGAGTAAATGTTTCAAACATCTTGATATTCCTTTTCAAATCTGTTATCAATTTCTTTAATGACCTCGATATCTTTGTGGTTCATAATCACAACTGGTTCGTGGTCACAAAAGGTGTACAGTGAAAACACGGTATCCATCCTTTTCTGCGAGTATCATAATCAAGAATATATGGAAAACAAAGTTCACCTTAAACTAAGAGGTATATTCGCGCTGTGAGACTGATATAACTCAGAGGCCCATTTTTGAAAGAATTTTTACTTCTTCTCTGCCATTTTTCTGTATTTGTATGTGTGTGGAATGATTGCCACGGAATTATTAAAACAAACTCGGGGGCTTCTTTTTGACAAATATACCCAAGTGCCTCAGCGGAAATTGAAGTTGCGATATGCCGAGATTGTGGAGTAATTTAAATATTTAATCATGTTGTCAGACCTAAATATCTATCTTCAACTTACTTATAATATCTACTTGAACAGAATAATCACCATTTTTTCCAGCTTTAAAATCGACCGATCCGGTTGACTACTGATTAAAGCATCCGCCTCAGATAAGGGAGGTCGTGGGATTGAACTACAGCCGAGTCATACCAAAGTTACATAAATTGTACTAAAAGTCGCTTGCTATGCGCTCACCATGTGGAAGCAAGAGAGAGGACGGTCAGCTTGGATTCAGAATAATGTGACTGGGTGAGACATTATGCTACAAATCTGAAGCAAGATGTCCCCTTGATAGACATCACTATAAACTGTCACACTGCAGACATAGCGATATGACTGAAAAGATGTTTTAGCTAAGTTAAAAATCCAAATCACATACACACAGTGGAATCTCCAGAAATTTGCCAAATTCAGACAAGTGAGAGGAAATAATACATGTTGTATTTTAAGAGCCTGAGACAGCCTCAAACCAAACCTTTTTCCTTTTACGTCACTTTTTAGCATTTGCTATTAATCCCTATAAGGATATAATTTTGTAAATTTCTGCACACATCATTCTCCTCAGTTCACGAAATTCTAAAAGTCTCATTGAAGACTGATTGGCGTATTGGCGTATTGTTGTGTTTTAATACGGTTAACAGACTAAATTATTGAGTAAGGAAAATGACATACAGTTAGGTGACACTTTACATATCACTGTGTTAATTGCAAATCTGGTAATTTTCACAATCTCATGATTTAGGCCAACCTGAACGCAAGCTAATTATAGTCTCAGGCCAAGGAGAACAAGGTAAGACTTATATAGAACATTACAAACAAAATATATTGCCCTTTAGAACCATTAAACCATTAATCAAACAGTCCATTGAAGCATGTAGTGAGTGAAGTGAGGTTTGTTTATTTAAAAAACATCAACGTATCTCAAGCTATAATCGCCATGCCATTAAATACCGGACTCAATAATAATTACTCAGAAAAACCTTGTATAATACCTTACGGTATAAGATTAACTTCCCGCTAATAGGCAATAATTCTCAATGCAACAAGAAACTGGAGCTGTTACAACCAAACTAACTTTGAGTCGTGTTGTTGGTCGATATTAAAAGAATGCAACATGTTTGGTAAAAACCGTTACCTATGCATAAAAACAGATAATGAATGTATGTGTCTTCCTTATATTAGCGATATAAAAACATGCAAACCTTCAGGCAATTGAGAAAATGTATATAATTTAAAACAAGATTATTCAACAGTGAACAATGAACAAAGCACAAAAGCAAAGAAAGAACAAAGTTCAGAAAAAGAGAATAAATTTAATAAAATTATACCGACCGCCACTAAGCACAACTCATTCATATATAAATTGGAGCGGAAAGAATAGGCGACGCTAATATGGATTTAGAATATTTTGTCACCTTAATTGCCCAAATATAAATGGATTTTTATGCGCTTAGCCCAGTGACACTTGGAGAATAAGAGATATATTACCTTTGAGAAGGCATCGCAAAACACTACAATAATAATAAATTTCACTAAACACACACTCACGCATATGACACTTTATTAACTTGAAACATAATCGTATAGCCATAAAATACATGATCTGATAATAAACCCGTTTCTTGGACACTGCTACTTTATAATATAGTTTCATTATCATTACGACAGATGTGCCCCAATATAACATTGCACTATGGTGTAGTGCAGATATTTAGAGAATGGGTCAAATGCATGGTAAACACTGATGTCCATGCATCAATTCATTGTGTTTTTACAAAAGAAGTCTCATTCCATATCTTACCAATGTAAAAGACATTGACAATGATGCAAACGCATATCGATTGAATTCAGACATTAGATATTTAGACTGAAACGATAATATGAAAAAGACAGATATGTGTGCCAAATTGTGAAGAAATACATTACCAGGCATACAGGGATCTTTTACTAATCAAGAAATGTATCCTTTCCATATCTTTTTTGTTTCTTTCGTTTTTTTTTTATACAGATTGCTCTCGTTTGTCCTTGATTCCGTCCATAAGTGCGCTACTCGCACGTTTGGTAAAGTGTTGCTGTCATGTCCGATTTGGTTGGAGCTTCGTGTTTCAAAAACATATTCGTAGTATTGCTCAATTTTTCGTCAACACGTACATTCTTTGTGTAATTACCTATTGTCTTTATTCCTTTTTTTCCTGTTTCATTACTTGTTTGGTTTGCATTCGTCATATTGTGGATCAGTGGGTGGGGTCATGGTACGTTTAAACTAAAGCAATAGCTTTTATCTTTACTTAATAATCTCCTACTTGTTTACACAAAATCAATATTTTTTTCTTGCTATCCACAAAGTAACAAAATAGGAAGTATGCGAAAACTCTACGTATATGATAAATGCTCTTATATACATACAACACTTTTGCACCTTTACATGATTTGATAAAAATCCTATATAAGTATCATAATGTAATTAAAATTGGTTTACATTAAGGTAAGGTAATGATGAAAGGCAAATACTCTCAATATAAAAGCGTCTGAAATGGATGACTAAAAATAACTTTGAACCTTATTATAGGCAGATTTTAAGAGAATGCGTAATATCGTTGGTAATAATAAAAGAAGACATATATTAATCTAATATTGAAATAAGAATCTGACTCAAAAGGTGATGTTTAAAGGAAAGATGAAATGATAAAATGATAAATTTTCATCTTCCAAGCATTCAATTTCCACATCTTTCTATCTGTTCTTTCATTTTATACAAAATTATTCTATTTTGCCTTTTTGTTCATCTACCCGTATATCCATCAGCGACAACGTTAGGTAAGTTTTCCGTTTAGGCAATTCACGGGTACAATGAGGTAAGGCATATATTTTCCATGAATAAAATTGTAGTACCTGTCTTTCCTTTCTTCACTATTTGTTATGCATATTTTGTTCCACTTATTTTCTTTCTTTACGTATTGAGTATTGTTTCATTATTTGGAGGAGTTGTACTTGTCATGTTCCGGATCAGCAATATAAAGTGCTTATAGTGTTGAGGTAATTTTCAACTAATACAATTGCAGGTTCCCTTATTTACTAGAATGATAATATTCACCTTCATCGCACAAACTTCATCTTGTGAAGCTGATATTTTCTCTTATCGTGCCAAGAATAAAGTGTTAATTTTGATGGATACATTATTCACAAAAACAATAATACGGAGGCTATAATCATATTGCCACTAAACATAAATGTCAATAACAATCAAACAGTAATATTATACAGTAGTTGGAACATGATTCATGTAACACTAAAATGGTAAGCATTGTCAATTGCAGAATTAGCCAGATAATTATAGAACCAATTTTTATTTCGTGTCTCCTACTCTAAAAATGCTCAGCGTGTTCAGCGTGTTAACCTCCTGCTTATAGACGATTAAGAGGTGTTTAAATAAAAAAATGGAAGTTTTAAATGTCCCAATATACTTTACATTTTTTAATTTACTTGTTAATAGTTCTGTTGGTCTGTATAAATAAGTCTTTTTTATCGCCCTGAGTGTTTGATTAAAGCCTCTAGATGGTGCACTTGAGTGAACGCATACTCATCAGATCTATTCCAGCTTGACTAATCTTAATTTAACACCACCTGATGATGAGAACGTACCATTTGTTTTTACTAACATTTTATTATTGACATTTCCACTTCATTGTATCCGGTCGTAGAGTTCTGTCAACGTACAATAAAAAAGCACTTGCTTAGAATATAAATGACAGCCATATATGTCGTTTATAATTACCATCAAATTGCTGAATAATCGATACAGAACAAGTGGCAAATTTACTAAATACAATTAAATGTTTTCAGTTTGTACGTTCATATAAATCTAGACAAATGTGTGGTGTTAACTGAACACAGCTTCATCGGTCATCTTTTCTGCAACATAGAAGATTATTAAACACGAAATAAGGTAACCAAGAACCAGAAGCTGCTAAAATATGTCTTAACATAATTCACATATCGTTTACATTCTGTTTTTTATCAGTATATACTCACGAATTTTTTGGATTTGATGAATGGAAATGAAGCTTTAAGGTTCTTTAAATTCTTTAATGCTTACTAGAATCTTAGTATGTTATTTGGATGTAAATAGACGTAAAACGTACTAGATATCGATTTTATGATTATCGGTTCAGGCTCAGTCCGACCATTTAAACGTTTATGACATCTGTTCGTACTAGATCTTAATATGTCATGATCTCAATCGTCCATATTTTGGGACTTTATCATCTATTCGTTCTAGATTGTTATTTGTTAAGATTCTGTTTCATCATTTGGATGAGCTGTGGTACTTTTTTCATTAGGATCCTTCACTGTTCCTGTTCAGTTTGATTGTTAAGAAGTTCGTGACATTTCTATATGATCTTTATATGTTAAACTCCTGTCTATCATTAGGATGCTAATAGCATATAGCATATACCTCATTCTTTTAAAATCCCTTTTATTTCACCAGTTGAAATATCATGATCGCTATGATGTAAATTGTCAGTTTAGTTTATTCATAGGCTAAGTTGGAAATATTTCTGAAATTGGGACAATGTCACCAATATAGACGGAGTCTGATATACTTCATTATTTCTCTAATATTTCTTCATCTATGTGACACTTGTATGAACATACCAGGAAAGAAAAACATCGATACAGAAAAAATACAACACATGCTTAGATTTGAATATTGTAATAAGAAAACTGGAAAGTAACATTAATTCTTTAATGAGCTATACCCTAATTCTTGAAAACAGCGAAGGTCAAGATATCCAAATTCTATTTAGGTAAAATATGACCAAATGACATATAAAATATAAAAATTAGCTTTCATGAACGAATGAAACAACAATAACGGAGAATGACAAAATCAAGAACACTCGAATACATTCCTTATTTATAATATATTGGCTTTGTGAGTATGACAACTAATAAAATCAGCGTTGATTTGTGCGAAAAAGATGTAAGCATGGTTCCTAATTTGTGTTTGCGGGAAAGTGTTAAAATGGAAAAAAGGAAATGGTTGCCAGGAAATATCTGCAACGACTATGTTTCAATCTATAACAGTAGGTATCTGAAATTAAATGACCATATAGGCATTATTGACTGACATTATATGTCAAATACGCAAGGAATTTTTAAAAGTTACATGTAGTACATCGTGAAACAAAGTTCCAAACTGAGAAGGCAGCATGCTTTTACTTTAAAAAAAAATCTATCTCCCAGTTTGAAGTATCTTGAGCTGGAGCAGGATTGAATTTCAATTTATACATAAATAAGTTTTACGCAGAATTTATAAATAAGTGATAATATATTCACAACCATTTATTGCGATGAATTCTTTATGCAACTAAGTCTTCCATGGTATAATAATCATTCAGTACGTTTTACATAGCACGCATGTACCCAAAGGCTAGGGGTTTCTATTATTTCTGTATTCCATCAGAAATTGCACATATTTATGCTTTAGAGTAAACATTATTCTGCAAAAGATATTTGTGCATGGTATACTGGTTGAATCTTCTGGACTGGAAACATTTGGACTCCTAAATGCACACAGCGTCATAATGAGTATGAAAATATGGTTTGTGATTGCTCTTTGGTTTAAAATTCGAGACAGTCTCTCCATAACAAGTTTCTGGTAAACTTAAGAATTAAAGAATGTTTCAATCATTTAGACATCTATGTGTGTCGTCTTTATTTCGTTTATGAAAGGATACACTTGAACTTAAAACATTATCGCATTACTTTGATATGTAGATTATAATCTTGGCATCAAAAATATTTTTGTACGACTTTTGCATAGAAGTGAGGCATACAAGTCAGGTTCGCAAATCATACACTATGATAGTAAAATATAATTACATTTTCTATCAAGACGTAAAAATTTATGACCGACCTGTAATTCTCTCTTGCTGAACTGTTCACGATCTTCATACAACAAATAAAGATTATTCTTCAAGCAGACAATTATTTTCTATTTTAGTTATTTACATGGCTGGATAAGACACAAGAGTTAACTCCTTTATGCACGAAATCATTACTCAGTTCTTGTCGCACACGCTCCAAGAAAATATGAAAATGCACAGTGTACATTAGAAAATATGCTGTCTAGTGAAAATTTGATATATTATATTTGAAATCGAAACAAATATTAAAATAAAAATAATCTTAGATACGAAAAAGCATGTTAACAGAATTTAACTATTCCTTCCCAGACATCCTTTATAAGCCAAGAGATTTAGTATTTAAACGATGTTGCCTCGTTCGGAGGCTTTATCAGCATGTGAGCAAGTGTATCATAGGCATTAAGACCCGTATATTAGCACTATATTATGATGATACCATTTTAGACATGTGGTTCTTTCCTATAGAAATGTAGTATAACCGATATGAAAACGGTGCAACCTGTATATATATATATATATATATATATATATATATATATATATATATATATATATATATATATATATATATATATATATATATATATATATATATATACCTGATAATAATAAAGGCTTTCATGTAAAAGAGTGGCTAGAGCATAATGGAAGTTTTATATATTGGACTATTGTTGAAATTAAGTTATTATCGTTTTCACATTAAAATTTGTCTTATATGGAGACACTATAAAGTGTCTGAATCAGTATTATTCAATCGATCGGACGAGAGAAATAAAATTATTTTGAATAACGATAATGATTATCATTATTATCATTATCATGATTATAATATATATATATATATATATATATATATATATATATATATATATATATATATATTAGGATATAAAATTTGGGAAGAGAAATCAAAAAAAGTATATAGGACTATGTTGGTTCATATAAAATTTGGGTAGAGGAATTAAAAAGTATATAGGACTACGTTGGTCCTCCTTACAAATTGGGATTAGTTACAAATTGAATAGCTTGGTTCAATTGGAGGCCGCCTTTTCACAAATGTAATACTAAATCACCTAATTCAGAAGTATAACAATAAACAAATCACTCGTTTCTTTTCAACTAAACGAATCATTGTTCCTTACAGATTGAGATTAGCTACAAAACTGGATAACCTTGTTAAATTTCATAGCTTGGAACCAACTTGCATTTGGGGCTGCTTTTCACAAACAAAATACCTAAAATAGCCGGGTTCAGAATTCATAACAATAAATGAGTTACTTGCTTTCTTCACTGCAACAAAATTAATTATGCGAACAAATCAGGTATTACTCAATGTTATGAGTGGTAATCGATGTTGCGAGTGAAACAAAAAGACGATTTACTGAATTATCCATAATCCATATTAAGAGTTGAACAAAAGCAATAACCTCTTTACAATAAATAACTTAAAATGGACATTCAGATTTGGACACGTATGTTATTGAACAGAAGCGACAGTCTCTTTACGATTCTTATTGGACCACGTAGTCATTCCACGCCATTTCGGAATCTTTACAATAATGCATTCTGATTTGGGGCACGTAGTTGTTTTACGTCATTTTGGAATATACAAGGCTGAGCCTATCTAAAAACTGCGGTTAATTAAAAGCCCCAAGTCAGAAATCTTTGTTCATATTTATAGCGATTCCCGCTACCTCTTGCTACCGGAAATTTCTCAAAGATGTACCACTGTTAAGCGCCACCTTACTCTTAAAGGGATCACTCCTTTCTCTCTCTTCCTCTCCAATCCAGAGCCGAAGATTCCTTCTCATAACCAAGCAGTGAGAAGAAGGTTATATTAAGAAATAACAATTACATAATCAACAAAATTTTTCTTAAATAACATATGTATATATATATATATATATATATATATATATATATATATATATATATATATATATATATATATATATATATATATATATATAATTTAAATACATAATGAGAAGAGGCAAAACATCCATAGTATAGCAGAAGGAACATAATGGTAATACAATCCGAATATAAATTGAAAAAAATACACAAAAATATATACAGGGTATAGTATGAAGAACAATACAAAAAGAAAAAAAAATAAATATACCGAAATTGTGCGTAATCTAATGCTATAACACTGAAGAATTCAGTACATAATGTTTAAACTTTATTACATAATGAAAAAAACATCCAGAGCATATCATAATGAGCAGAATGGTAATAAAATCCGAATATATAATGAAAGAACACACTAAGATAAAACAATTTTTTTGCTTGAAGAAAGAAGTTGACGAGATATTGTTGGCTGATCACGTTTAGAATGGTGATGACAAGTATCAGATATGTTGTAAGTTAACTAGTGTATGGTAAATATGAAATGATACACTGAAAAATTTACTTCATAATTTATAACAAAATTACAAAAAACACAAAGAAAGGTGTCTGGCACGACATCAGAAAAAAAATTGAGAAAAGGTGAATAATTAATGGGTTGGGACTACTCTTAAGGTTACTTCATTTTATTTTTAGATTTTTGTTTTGTCAGTTTGCATAACGTCTGCAGAATATACTTATTTGTGTATACGGTTGTGTTTGTTTTGATTTATATAGTTCATTAAAACATGATGTGAAATAAGTATATCATGTAAACTTGCCTGCTGCAAATTCCGTTGTGTAACTTCACGAATGTTTTCGACAATGGGAAACATCCTTTGCTTTAATAGTATAAATGATTTTCAATTTCAACCAATAGCCGTTAAGATGTTTCTAATTCGATTATCAATTTGTCAGTACTGGAGAGAAATCAGCTTCATATCGAACAATAACACCAAAATTTTCATTTTTCTGTTGCGTCAGCATTTTTATATGACCTAGTACTGTTGCAATGTTGTCTTTGTTAGCATTCCAAATAGGTATTTACCTATTTTAATAATGAAGGGTAAAACTTCTCTCTTAATACATTTGAAGATTGCAAAACACTTTGCTGAATACGTGTTGACTTTAACTGTGAAGGAATATCATTTATGTAGCTATATTTGACATATCTGTGACAATATATGATAAATTTGACTGAATAATTTCGTAAAAGTCTGATTTAAAAGTGCGAATCCACTTATCGGCTGAACCATAAAGTAGTGGGAGAGGCTGGAGATAACCCAGAGTGCAAATTGTTTTGTTTTTTTATGCTGTGGACCCCGAATTCAAAGTTAAAAAATGAAATACAAACCTACGAACCAAATCCATATTCTATCCATACCTTAAAGAAAAGAAAGAAGTTTGAGATGTTTGCCGGCAGAAAGAAGACACGAAATAGAAGGTACAAGGAAAGAATGGAATGGAGGATAAGACTATCATTATCTCTCCCATAATACGAAACAAATATCCTTCAGAATAAATAATTTGGTTTTTGAGTCGTTTGAGTGACAATGTCGTCTGTAACTGGTGTAGGGGGTCGATAATCCTTAGGATCTTTATAATGCTTAATTGTGTTGGCGAGTACAAGTGATTTAATCTCCCTATTGTCAGAACAACGGCGTAATATGTAGGTGGTATTTGGACTTAAATCAGTGACGTAATACAGACATTCCCTTCAGGTGTAAAGTTTTGTTGATAACCATACGGGTATGTGTCCGATTTGTAGGTGTATGTAATCCATGCTAATATCAATCTATGCTAATGCTAGTCCTGTTAAACATTTATAAAAAGTTTTATATCAGCATGCAGTTCTTGGTTTTCTTATTTTTCTTTTATATGTTATTTTACTCTTTTTGTACTTTTTATTTTTAATTTTATGTTGCATAATCATCAGCAGAACATATTTATCAGTGACTACGGTTATTATTTTGCTTTATCGAAGTGTGGTGAAAAGATCTCTTATTCATATGGATAGTACTAGAAAGCCAATATTAAGTTTATCTTCTTATTGCATACATGATATCATTAAATACCAGCGACATTGAGGTAAAAAAGGGGTTTGCTTAGAGAAATGTGTAAGAATTTGGTATTAATCAAGAGTAATGAAAGTGAAAAGTTTAGTGCTGTGTTAGTCCTACTCTAATAACCATAACATCTGTTCACTTGCAATCAAACCTTGACCTATGTGTGTATGAAATAAATTGCATGTAATCTAACCTAGGAGGAATAAGTGAAAAGCATTAAACTCGTAAAACTGATTCAACATGGTCTAGTGAATCATTAAAATCGTAAAACTGAGCGTGTATTACTGACGTTACCTAGGACGTACGAAAAAAATGTATCGCCGTTATCGTTTAAAGCAACTTTACACAGAAGTTGATCGTATCCAGGGCAATAGCTGCTCAAAATTTCAATATGCAGGGCAAAAAATGCAATAAATATTCAATATGCAGGGCAATAGCTGCTTCACAAGTACGATGTGCAGGGCAATAGCTGCTTCACAAATGATATATGCAGGGCAATAGCTGCTTCACAAATTCAATATGCAGGGCAATAGCTGCTTACAAAACTACCATAAAGTATACAGTCATATGAGTTAATATGAAACACATGAGAGAAAATCTCAATAGCATTACCGAACACCATTGAGCTGACAAAACAAACAACATCTGCATCAATATGTTTGAACCGGCTAGGCGGAAATTACAATTCTCGTTAAGATTGGTAAATACGGTAAGACTTGGTTCTATGTACTACTAGTAAACGTATATACAGTGCTTTCAAAATTCAGTACGAGCAGGTTTGATATTTGATAAAAAATGCTTGGTGTATGGAATGAAACTTAGAGGTTCATACAGACTCTCTGTAGTAGAAATCTTAGCAACTCTGACGTATGTTACATAAATAGGCATAACAAAGTTATCTACTCAATGAAAAATTAAAAATAGCATAATTTAGATTAGCTTTTTGTTAATCGTTTGAAATTCACGCACTAACTCTCAATTTTGTATTTTAACAATCAAAATAAGATATAGCAAAAACATACCTTTGTAAGAATTACCAAAATCCAGAAATACTCTGCACATGAACTAATAGCAAACAATACACCTATTATAAGTGTTACTGAAAGAGTTCAAAATGTTAAAGGTAAAGTCACTTTCACCGGAACTGTCGATGCTGCTGTCGTTGATCTAGGGATAGCGTAGATGTCGCTGTTGGACCCATAAAAATCTGTTTAAGGCAAGTGTAGAGGTAATTCGTCCTGGGTTGTAGATAGGTCAAATTCGGGGCTGGACTAGGTTCTGTGTGCATTCGGAATATCGAAGTTTCAGATATTGTCTGGGGTTGCCAGTCGTTGTCTGCGTAGGATCAAAGGACCAATAATCGAATGAAGTGTGAGTCACTGAAACTGGACCGGGCGTTGACAATGGCATTGACATAGTTACTGTTCTAGGCGAGGCGACGGCATAGCTGAGTGGCATGAAGTTTACTGGTTGCGAATGTTTTGGTGCAAGTCTCTCTCGTGGATCATATTTGACGGATGAGACACGTCTATTCTCTATATTCGTCTGTCATTGCAACATCGATTACCACTCGTAACATTTAGTAATACCTGATTTGTTCGGCTAATTAATTTTGTTACAGTGAAGAAAGCGAGTAATTCGTTTATTGTTATAAATTCTGAACCCGGCTATTTTAGGATTATGTTTGTGAAAAGAAGCCCCCAATGCAAGTTGGTTCCAAGCTATGAAATTGAACAAGGTTATCCAGTTTTGTAGCTAATCTCAATCTGTAAGGAACAATGATTCGTTCAGTTGAAAAGAAGCGAGTGATTCGTTTATTGTTATACTTCTGAATCAGGCGATTTAGTATTACATTTGCGAAAAGGTAAGTCAGTCCCCATGTCATTCAAGCCATTGAATTGAACCAATCTATTCAATTTGTAACTAATCCCAATTTGTAAGGACCAACGTAGTCCTATATACTTTTTAATTCCTGTATACTTTTTAATTCCTCAACCCAAATTTTATATGAACCAACAAAGTCCTATATACATTTTTGATTTCGTTACCCAAAGTTTATAAAATGTGTTATATATATATATATATATATATATATATATATATATATATATATATATATATATATATATATGTGTGTATATATATATATATATATATATATATATATATATATATATATATATATATATATATATATATATATATATATATAATATAAATATGTGTGAGATTTATTCAAAGCTATGTTCATCTGTAGCAGGTCCTTCATAATATAAGCATCCATACATATTCGACATCAATAAATGTTTTGGTAGGATCTAAGAAAACTTATCGCAGTCAGTATGCATCAAAGAAATACGTTGAATGAAAAATCATCGCTGAATAAGCAAAACTGAAGCTAACTGATCAAACAAAGAAGTGAAACCTAATGGCGCACAGCTACAATGCAATCACCAAAGAAAATGTACGTATCATACATGTATTTTTTTGCAAGCTGTAGATGACTTATATCTATCTATCTATCTATCTATCTATCTATCTATCTATCTATCTATCTATCTATCTATCTATCTATCTATCTATCTATCTATCTATCTATCTATCCACTTGGGTGATGCTAACAGTAAGCAGAGAATGGATCAGTCTGTTGATAAAACCTTTAGTACGAGGACGAAAGCTTTATGTTAGCTTTCAATATTAAATGTGTATGTGAGTTTAAAGTATACAACAATATCAAATTTGAATAATACTGTAGACTTAAATTTTCACACACACACTTACACACACACACATTGATGTTACGGAGCCCAGAAAAGGTTACAAATAACAACCTAAACGCTGAAAAGTACAAAATTGGAATGCAATTGGCAAAAACGAAATTGGACTTACAAGTCAGTACTGGATTAGTTAGATGGAAAAGAGATCATGTAGAAAACAGTTCTTAAGCAGAAAAACGGTATTAACGTGCTGAAAAGCTTATACCCACCCGCGTCTCATATATTGATCATTGTACAGTATGTGGCTTCATGGCTGACACAATGGTTAGCTGTGATATGATTAATATATATTGTTGAATCGTTCAATGCGAAGTTTATGTCGTACATCTCTTCAGTGCTGAATGCAAACCAAATAGATTAAGTTTATATGCGAACATCAAACTGCACATTATGGTTTATGCATGTTATTTATTAAATCAAGTGCATCAGGATTCAGCTTCATCAATTCATGTTTATGTGTATATGAATAGATAGATTGGTGTTACTTGTTACAGAGCTTTACTGACACACAAATTAACAAACGAACGTGTATAATGATTACATTATATATATATATATATATATATATATATATATATATATATATATATATATATATATATATATATATATATATATATATATATATGTGTGTGTGTGTGTGTGTGTATGTGTCTTGCTACTATAACCGTTGACATCGAAAATCCGATTTCTGATGAATATAATAATAATAATAATAATAATAATAATAATAATAATAATAATAATAATATTATTATTATTATTATTATTATTATTATTATTATTATTATTATTATTATTATTATTATTATTAATGATAATAATAAAAGTATGAGAATAAGAAGCTGTTGATAAAAATTGTGACACGGACAGAAGGATGTTCAAAAGAACTAACTTTTTAACTATTTCATATAATTTTAAAAGTTTTATAGTTCAAAGTAACAAAAAAAACTTAAAGGAAAATACATGATTGCGTCGATATAAATTAAATATACGACAAAGACAAGACTTGTTTTAATATCAATACTCATTAAAAAAACATGCTATCTTTGAGTTATCATTAAAATATATTTTGCATCAGCATATACAAATGTTGCACTTGAATTTTAAACAAACTTAATTTGTTATTATTGGACCAATTAAATGTTACCTTACTTGATTACAACGACGTTATTTCATTCGTAATATCTACAAGCTTGTTTGTGAAACCCATATATATTCGTCAACAGTTTTAACAAACTGAAAATAGCTGAATGTTTTATTTTCTCAGAAAATACCAGGCTGGCATTTCATCCCCTAGCACAAAAGCACAGAAAGATATAGAGGTAGAAAAGAGACAAAAATGGGTAAACCTATACAAAATGTATTTTCTGAAATAAGAACTAAACAATTGTTCTCAGGATTCTTTTCTGGATCCTTTTTATTGTTATCTTTCCATGTATATAATTTTACCATTTTCGATATATCCATCCATTTGCCATAAGCACAAAGTCACACACTAGTTAACCTTTTCGCTTAAGGTCAGTTGTAAGACGTACAGGTGGGACATCCGTGTTCCATGACCACTTTTCTACATTAATTTCCTTCGTTTGTCAGTAATTTAATTATTTCTTTACAAGTCCTTCTTTGTGTGTTTACTTTTGACGACATCTTTTTTTTAACCTTAAATTCTTGATCTTACTTGCAATACAGCTGTTCGGTCCGTATTTTCGGCATCCTGCACCCCGTTTTAAATTACTTTTGCGTCTTGTTTTATGTCCGCGTGTAGATTTATTTCGGTTAAGTTAAACGAACTTTATCAATCCCACTTCAGTTTGATATTCGGTCATTCACTAATGATAAAATTAATTAGAAATCGTGAATAGGGGTATATGATATACAATCTCTTTCGTATTTTGTTTTGAGTCGGGACGAACTCTTTTGATATGATTTATTAATTCGTCTTGGCCTACCGACATCAGTCTGTCGTGTGCCACATCAAACTTGTTCTTTCCACCCATTCAGCTTGGTGTATTTAGTTACCAGTATTTGTGATGTTGTAAATCAGTAACATCAACTGCAGTTAACTTTGAACGTAACGCATAAACTAAATCTTTTCTAACTGGAAAACTAATTTTCACATTCATTGCAGAAGTTTATAAAGCTCACAAGGAATACTATGATATCTTCGTTGGCTACGTAAAATCTTAATAAATCCAAAACAATAACACCAACAAAAATGATTCAGACTACTACCATCTCACAACATCGAATTGTCTAAACAAGTTCTTTGTCATTATATATGAATATCAAAGAATATTCGTTACAAGAGCAAAATATATTTTGAACGCGATTGCGTGATTAATGGTAGTGCTTGGGAGCAAAAATAAAGTACGGATACTTTGGAACGGAAACAAAAAAACGTTCCATTAAAATTTGAAGGACAGTTTTCACGTTGAATATATACATTTACATGATATTTAATGCGCCAAGAGACATGTGGAGCATAAGTGGGTAAGACACCTGAATACAAAACACAAAGTGGCAACAATACAATTGAGAACTCCTCGCATACATACTATGTTGTTTGAAGTCATGTGTATAATGTCATAAAATACATTTTTTTATAACAATTATATGATAACATCATGACTAAAATATAGTCTGATTTCAGGCAGCATTAAACCACAAAAGTTCTCAAATATAAAATAAATTTGAGCCGTGTTACAGATTGGTATTAAGAAAATGCGTCAGCTGTTTTTAAGATGCCTGTTCTCATGCAGTCTCATGCATCATGCAATAGTGGATACAGCATTCGAACGAAATAATACTTCTTCCTTATATTATTATTTTTTATCTGTAGCATGTCTGACTTAGATCTGGTTGGTCGGTTGAAAGTATATTTTACGGCACAATAGCACTTGATAAAATAGCATGTATCAAAATGGTTTACTTGCAACTAGCACTAAAAATGTAAAATCAACAATGATTAAAATATATGAAGGTTCATCTTCAAAGGGGGGGGTGTATATGTTGTGTGTTTGTGTGTACCGTTTGATAAAAAAAATCAAAGATTTTTTAGGGTAATTAACACTGCAAATTTTAATTAAAATACTCATTGTAAATTGAGCGCTTTAGGGAAAATCACTTCCTTCAAGAAATTTAAAGCACAAGACAATTTTTCGAAAAGCTCTATCATATCCTGAACATTTTCAGAAAGGACCGCTTGTATGTTAGAGATAGAAGCAGTCTATCAGAACGTATTTCAAGGAAAAGGGTTCAGTGCTAGAAACGCATTCAGATGGGTCTTTACAAATTAATATGTGAAAATGGGTTATAGAATTATGACTGATTCTAATGATTGGTTATGTATGACGAGAACCATTCGTCAAGGGTTGGTTTGATCACATGATGCTTGTTATTGACAGTTTCTTTCCATGATGCCTGCCACTTACCAAATCAGGAGTTTGTTTATGCAAGATCTAAATTTAGTGTATTATTCCTTATATCAGATGGTTGTAGAGATAATGGCATTTTAGTAGTACAATCTGCTTTTTCATTACATTTAATAACGATGTACCTTGGTAACTAACAGTATACTAAATTATGAGAGGTACAGAGCTTGGTTTTATAATGAGAATAAATGGTCAATCGTGGTTTTTCTAGCTTCCTGTTGCGTAATAGTTGAAATACTGACCAAAGTTCGGAGAAAATGTTAGAATTTAAAATATGTTTTAATTCGATGCATTTCATTCTAAAGTTCAACTGCCATACTTTGGTTGAAAATATCTATGCTTCATTTGGGAAGCGAACCTTGTAGTTTGATTTCCACTAATAAAGGCTGTATCAGCCTTTTCTGCATCCTTGGAGCCATCAGTGTAACTTATTGAGTAGTTCTTATATTTGGAGAGAAGTAGCTTTTAAGATTTTTGAAAATGGAAGGATTTGTTTAGGATGTGTTCGTTTAGGCAGCAAAGAAATGCTTAGGCTGTTTAAGAAACCACGAAGGTGTTACAGAAACAAACGACATTTGGATTTTTTAAAAGTAATGCGTTTTACTGTTTTGTATTATCAAAATGTGAAGGTATTCTAGTGCCAAATGTATATATGGAATTTGGTTTATTTTGGTATAATGTTTTGTTTTATTTTGGGTTACAATACATTCGTGAAGGTACGATTCTAAAGGTTGGATCTTAATTTTAGGGCATCCTAAATCCTCCCAAGGATGACCTCTTTATCAGCACAACAATCTCTATGCGCTACTACTTTCAGCAACAAAAGGGCGTAAAATATATTAATGTCTGGAATTAAGTGTTTTTTCTGTGAAAACAATACATAAAAGCTGTCAATGTCAGTGTCAGAGTCACTGAAGGCATATGTAAGAATGGAAAGGAACATTATACTAAGAGAATTTTGACCTTACTTGGCTCCATTGATTCCTGGGGATGGATCGCTGTTGAATTTGGTAAACCATTCTCGTGAAATGCACTGGGCAACCAAATGTTGACACGATCTTCCTGAGGCTACTACGAATGACAGAGTTAAATGTTTAGTCAGGTCGACAAATGTCGTGTTTAGGATGGAGTTCAGTTCCGAACATTTTCCCTGGAGTTGACGAGATAGAAACATTATGTATGTGGTCCCTCGTCTATCTATGACGCCACACTATACTGTACACGAGGCAGAATCATTTGGTAGATGTAAGGCCAAAATATTGAACAGAATTTTTTGTGATAATATTGCCGGTTATTCATGCCTAAGATATGCAACCATGATTAGTTGAAGTCAACAATGATTCGTAGAGCTCATTCATTTCTGTGCGAGACTTAGCGTGTATAAATTCGTCCTGGTTTAGCATTTACTCCAGGTAATTTGCCATTTGAGATCAAGTCAATTACTTCCACATTTTCACACAGTGGTGGAGGCTGAGCGAGAGATGTTCTTAATTCCAAAATGGACAGTAGATCAACTATCTCCTCATAACTAATGACTGTCGATTGATGATGAAGTTAAAGTATTTTTCCAATCTTAGTAGTATCATTTTGTTGTCAGAGAAGTGTAGCACCGTCAGTGCGAAGTATTATAAATGTTCCAAGTTGCTCTCTGACGCGTAGATTCGTCAATACATTATAGAAGTCATCATATCATCCATGTCTTTGCATGACTGAATTTTATCTGCTTTATTTCTTAGACATGAGTCTTGCAACACTCTCTAAGTTTGTATTGGACAATCCTCTCCATATTGCTGAAGCCATCCTTCTTTGATGATTACGAGCTATCTTTCAAACAGGCCTTTTGGAGCTGATATTTGTTTTCAGTAGCCTCTATATGAAAGTATTTTTTTCAATCAAATGATCGCAAAAGTTGCCTTCTAGGATGGAACATTAGCATATCAAATAAGTCACCAAAACGTTATTTCCAAATGGGTCAAGGTATATCTATCCAGTCTGGAACAAAATTCGAAATTTGTATTATCAGCGTTTACTTAAAGTAGCAGATGTTGCTTGAAATAATCATATTTCTGGTTAATAGTACATTATTAATACACTGGAAGGTGTTCGAGAACGGATATGGATTAAAAATTATGTTTTGTAACACATCATTGGAGTGAAAAAATGGAATAGATTTAAAGATATTGCAGTTTTTAAAATGAAAATAAACAGTTATTAAATGAAGCCATAAAAGACACTGAGAAACATTACTGAAATTTAGTTTATTTCGTTTTCGAGAAATATTACTATTGCTCCTTCCTTTTCTTTCAAACCTAGTCAGTTGTATTTAATTAGGAAAAGCTACACCAGACGGAATTTGTTACCAAAATAAAAAATTGCCAAAATAAGAATAATGTGAAATTGTATAATCTCGGTAGTTTATTTCGGTTATCGATCGTATCAAAGCTAGACAAAATATTGATTTCGCCATGATTACACAGCCATTAATAATGAAAGTGGACAAGTGTATGTAGATTCCTGTGTGGACTTGATGGACATTGGCCGGTTTCATCTTCGATGGTCTGATGTCTTATCGCAATGCCTGTTATCATTCATGTCTGTTATGGCAAATCAATTCCGTTCACAACAGTGTCCAGTATTCTACATATTCTGATAATCTGAAATATCATAATCTTTACTCAGATTTAAAAAGTCTGATTATTAAATAATGTCGTAAACAATAGATGAATGGCAGAGATAGCGTTAGGTCAATGAAAATATAAGCAGAATGACAAAAGAGCAACGTCATATATTTTGCTTGTTAACCCACTGTTGAATATGATGACGTTACACAAATTCAAAGCGGAAATCAGTGGGAAAATACATCAAGTGCCGCTCTGTTCTGTTTGAGATCAAATTAAAGGAAAGGAGAATATGGTGTCTAGGAACTCTGCAATGACCCTTTCATCCTAAAACAGATCATATTATGTCTGAAATTAAATGACTTCATAGGTATTACTAACTCACATTATGAGATGCAACATTGGCTTTAAATTAAGCAAATGATTCTTTTATAGGTTTAATGTAATGTTTTGCGAGCAAACTATTTAAATTCTGAAGAGTACATAGTTTCAGTTTTAAAAAAGCAATTATTCAATTATTGTAATCTGCAGCTAAAGCAGAAATGATTTGAATTAGGTAGATTCAGCTGCAGATATTCTGGGAATTTCTTGCAGAATTCATAATTAAGTGGTAACATAATCGTAATTATTCTTGATGTTAAAAAACACGCAAATCCAATGAAAACAAGCTGTTCGGTAATTTCTATATTCAATTTGAAATTTTACCTATACCTTACAGCAAGCATTATGCATCAACAGAAAATTATGCAAATAATATCAGTTTAATCCCATCGACGTGTCTTCAAAGCGTCATGTTGAATTCCCTAAATAACATAGCCTCGTTCATCTCCGATCTTTATATCAAATGTAGCCTCATATAATTAATGCAGAATCATCTGTTGTTGGATCCTTCATCAAGAAGATTAAGACGCTTCAAGTTGCATAATATTTCCCACAGATAATAAAGCGAAAACCATTCGATTTATATGCGTAGATTTAAGAACACGTTGTGTGTCTGCATCTTATATATGAATATCAAGTGCGTTATGAAATCAGTGATTAAAGCCTCGTATCTACAAGATAAAATCTGAACTTACCACAGGAGTATTGCATTTTGCACAGGATATATTTCAAGTGTCAATGGCACATATATGTCATAGCAACATGTGCCTTTATGATTATTATTGGAATCATGTTATTACTTAACTGCAGAAAGTGTAAACTATGAAAATGTGGTGTCTGGTATATACGCAACCCTAATCCATTTTCTGTATATACTATAAGTTCGAGCATAACCATTTAAATCCCATTAACGGTTTACAAAGAAAAATGAGTATTAGTTCCTAAACCTAAAGAAGATGTTTTGTTGATCACGAGATCGAAAACCGAGCAAACTGGGAATAGGAATTTAGACCAGTAGGTTAGCATTACACTGGTCAATGTCTTTTGCAGATACATCCTTGATCACGAGATCGATAAACTAGCAAACTCGTAAATATTACTTATTTTGACCAGCAGGTCAATATTATACTGGTCTAAGTCCTTTTCAGATATCTCCGTCTTTCAGTGCTATGGAAATATACTTTGACTATTATGTAAATGGTCAAACTAATGTGCTCAAATTTGTCGTACTAAAAGTGTATAACTTAGAGAAGTGATCAAAGAAAATTTGAAGGTTTATATATATATATATATATATATATATATATATATATATATATATATATATATATATATATATATATATATATATATATACATATATATATATATATAAATGTTGTTAAAGGCGTTAATTTATACATTTTATATTACATTTTGTCATAGATACTCTTTCAAACGATATCTATCCATCATTCTATATTTTTATGTATAAACTGAGCGTTATGAATGCAAAAATGAACGTGTTGAATGATTAAATATTAATTAATGAAGTATTTATAAATATACCTGTACTCATTAATCTAAACAGACAGCCAGCTATACATGCGTGTATGTACATATACATGAATAGTGCAGAGGACAAATAAATGAAATTTGCATAGATGCAAACAGCTGAGATGTTAGTATTGATGTGATGTTGATACAACATAACTGGATATTTAAAATTGCACGCAAAGTAGGTTAATCAGCACTTAGTTCAGTGGAGTGTTCAGCAGGTAAAGAGGTAAATGATATAAATTTAGGTCAATATTATACTCTTCTAACTTCCTTTTATATACATCAGCCTTTCTCCGAATAATGATGTTGAAATAATGACGTTTTTTCTGGGGCTGCATTTAACCTATGAAATATATTAAGAGAGATTATCTTTAAACGGATTTAACCTATGAAATATATTAAGAGAGATTATCTTTAAACGGATTGTTTAAGATGCTAAACATATTGGTAGTGGCTGACATGGGTATTCTAA